>CM075807.1:111218658-111480602 GCA_037975025.1 Excoecaria agallocha | reverse complement strand
AAATATCAAATTACACAACACAAGACATCATTATATATCATCTAATTTTGTTTAATTGCATTCAATATATACTGCCACCAACAATTACAATTTCTCCATCCATGACATAATAGAGTTGCATTTTTTTCAAAGAAAAACAATTGCCCCGAACAACAATAAAATCATCAACAACTTCAGAAAAAAAAAACCAACTGCATAAATTCTTGATTCCTTGTTCCTCCTCTTTAACATGATTTGTTCTTCCAAATGATTAACTCTTCTAATCAGTCCATTTATCACAGCTCTTGATCTATCTGGAACTAAAGGATCCAACCAATAGAAAAAATTGCAATTATTTTTCATTTCTGCAAAAAAATTCAAACAACATTAACTTAAATAAGACATTAAGATGAGATGTAAGAGAGATTGAGAAATTTAAACAAATACACATCACCTATTACACAAAACATCAAGCTTTACCAACACCCAATAACATAAAAATAATACTTGATAATTTTGGCAACCAAAAAATCGTGTCCCTAATTTCGATGAAGTCCATGAGCATTTCATCTCTGCTACTAGTCCACACCTGCATATAGGAGCACTAGCATTAGGGTTATTTTTCAAGAATCTTTAAAGTGTTAGAGAAGATTAGTGACTCGATTTGAGGGAGTTAAATTATTCAAAAGTATTCAAACAGAAGAAAGAGTAAGAAGATATGTTAGAGATAGAATTGGGATTTTGAAAGAACTAAGCCTAATTTAGAAAAGGGATTTTTTTTTTACTGTTGCTAGTATGATTTCTAAGTTATCACACGATCTGCTTAAGTGCATTACACTTCCTTGTCCACATCAGTAGCATAAGTCAATGAGTGATTTAAAAAGAATTAAAGTTTAGGTATGACTATTGCAATTAAATACAAGTTCATGGGGAAATAAGGTATTAAGCCATATGCCCAGTGAAACTAGAGAAAATTGCAAATGGAATAGATTTTTTTTATTAACTTTGATGGATTTGTTTATTGATTTTTATGTTATATAATGCCAATCAGTATAGTTGAGTGCAACACGCTATAATTTTTCAAATTCAATGTGGATTTGTATTCGTTATTTATAAAATTAACAAGTACAAGTGCTTAATAATTTAGTATCAAAATTTAAATATTTAAATGAATTATTATATTAAGTTGAGATGTTTATTCATATATTAAGCATAATTATATCTAAATCAAACATATTTTTATGGACAAACTATAATTTATATCATTTGAATGGAATACTATATGTATGTTATTTTTATTATTTTCTCCGAGTATATGATATATAGACTAATCCCAATTTTTCTTTTTATTATTAATGGTTGCCAACCTTAGGGGTTCATTTCCTAACAGTAAATAGAAATCAACACTTGCACTTTGTTTTAATGATTGTGTTGCATGCTTTCATAATGCATGGTGTGGTAATGTATTTAATACGAAATGCTTTTGTAATGTGCCATTGAAAATTAGATTTGGTAATTTTTTTATCCAATTTGAAAATTCTATCCGATTCTGCTTAAAAATAATGATTCGAACTCGAATCCGAAGGAAACATGAATTACCAACAAAAATTAATTTTAAACCCAATGTGAATCCGAAATTTAAAAAATTCATCCAAAAATATATAAAATATGACTGTAATCTAATTTTTTAATTAAACATTTATTTTATCATATTTATTTATAATTAAATTGTAGTTTATATATATATATATATATATATATATATATATATATATATATATATATATATATATATATATATATATATATATTCACGCTACATTCATTTATTAATATCTCCATACTAATTAAATATGAAAATTTGATTTAATCGAATAAAAAAAGAGAAATCTCTAATTGATTAAGTTTTTAAAAGCAAAACGAAAAGAAAAGAAATATAAAAATGAAAAAGAAAATAACAATTAAGTGGTGTACTGTTTATACTATAGTTTACATTTCTATTCTTTACCTATTTCCTTTTTGATCTTTCTTCACTCTATACCATAACACTATAAAAAAACTGCTAATTAGCGACGGACAATTCCATCGCTAATAAAAATTTCGTCGCTAAATTAAATTAGCGACGCCGAGACGAATAGTGCCTAAAAGGCCAGTCGCAAATGTACTAGCGACGGAAATCAAAATTAGTTGCTAATTTAGCGATGAAATTTTTCGTCGCTAATTTTTTTTCGTCGCTAATTTATATTTATAATTAGTCTCCAAATTATAATAATATTTTTAGCGACGAAATTTTCTGTCGCTTATTATAAATTTACCATAAAATTTAGCGATGAAATATTTATCGTTAATTATTTGTTAAATTCTAATGTTTACGCAGTAGCGACAGTTTCTGTCCCGAATTCGTCGCTAAATTATTGCATAATATAAATTTTTCTTTTAATTTATTTTTAAATTTTCATCCTGTACACTGTAAATAATAATCTTATATTATAAAATTCAAATATAATAGATGCAAATATAAATAATAATCTTATATTTTCATATATATAATTTGTAATGAATTCATTACAAATATACAGTTAACATAAAAAACAATATATGAAACGAAGTATTGTTTATACAATCAATTTCCCTAAAATTAATAACAAATTAAATCTTTACAATTTCCTATCAAATATAGAATTAGCTCCTAACTAATATTATTATAGTAATATACCCTAAGCCTAAATACAATCCCTCTCGTCTTCTTACTGCAATAATGGAGTCGACAAGAAACTAACCAAATCCATAAGATGCAATAATTGACACCACACACATAACAAGAGCCATTTTCCATTTGAAGATACTGCACAAAGTATAGAACAGTATTTTAGATGTTTTGGCAAATAAGTAAATTATAATAAATACATTCTATTAGAGAGCAAAAACCAAAGCAAATACTTAAAAGTAAATCCAAGCTCAGGTTATGAAGCTTACAAGAGAAAACACAATAACCAGTAATATTTTCACTACTAAATCAAGACTAGAAAAATTGTCATTTAAATATCAACAATTTATTTCATGAACATCTCATACACAGTAAAACAAAACACGAAAGTCATGAACTTTAAGCTTCTGAAGGACAATACAATGGATGCACGTACACAAATACAACCAGTGGACAACAATATTTAGGACAATGACACATATACTGAAATGTAACAACAGTAAAACTAAACACCAAGTCAGACAAAATTGTATAGAGAAAAAATCAATTAAATCTCCGTTAATCTTCAAAGAGATTCACTTGTTAGGCCCGAATTTAATAAAGGTATATTATATATTTCACATTGGCTACTTCAACCATTACAAAAATGTATTATCCTTTATATATAATGGTTTCGAAAATTCTCACCATCGTGATTTCTCAGCTGATTAAAAAATTATCTCACCATCTTCCATCAGCAAGACAATTTCCCAAGTCAACTCATGAATTACATGATATATAATTTAACATGAAGTAAAATAAGAGGAAGTGATATATGAAAAATAATAAAAGTAATCAATTTTCCACATAGAAGATACAAGAAGTATATTTTCTAGCTTCAGGTCAATATGAATTAGGCGTAAATCATGCATATATGCCAAATATGATAATCATAGGAAAAAAAAAATTTATAACAAATGCAAGCTATCCGTGGATAAAAATAGACTGCAATGAACATAGATACTGATCAGGACAGATGAGGAAAGTGATAAAACATAAGCCAAGAACTATCCACACACATGCCACAGATTCCAAAAGCCAAGAACATACCACTTTATCTTAATATCATATTAATCAACAGCGGAAATAATGCTAAACCTCCTTTCTACTCAAAGTTACAAGAAGTCTGTTTGCAGTAGTCCTTGTGAGAAAGAAATATGAGAATCTTAATGGTGCATTTATTAATAATATACAGATGGAGAGAATTAATATTAATAGAACTACATCATGTAAATATCAGTAATTTATTTCATGAACATCTCATACACAATAAAACAAAACACCAAGTCATGAACTTTAAGCTTCTGAAGGACAATACAATGGATGCACATACACAAATACGTTACATTTACTAACATCACCAAAGTAGCTTTGGAGACATTTGAATGGTAAAACTGATTCTAATTCATTGAAACGTCTCATGTTCAAACTCTTTGCTAGCCCAAGCTGATATTTCATTTGAGGCTCATGCAGGAATCAAGAATTTAACTAGATCTCACAAATCCAAATATATCCATTTTATAAGATGAACTAGTGCTTGACAGCAATTTCTTTGGATAAATGATAAAGTGTTTGCCCAATTTTGACATGCATTGAGAAACAACATACTAAAGAACAGGGAATAGTCAAAACAATTACTGTTAAAGAGGCTAAAATTTCAATGGTGAAACTCATCTAACGTTATGAGAACTAAAATTTTTCTCGAATAAACAAGGGAAAAACTTAAGTACTTAGCATCAGATACAAAGAATGCAATCTATTTGATTAACAAGAAGACAATTCTTCAAGGAACAAAATGAAAAATATAATACAACAAATGATATTTCTCAAGCAAAATCTCTTTAGCAATTTGATCAATAAACCATCGAGCATGTAGTCTGCCACAATAAGATAGCTCTGATTATTATGCATATAACTTAAATGCATGAATAACTAGAACAAATCCACATTCAAACCTGGAACTATTTAAACCCTTGAATCTCAACTCAATTGCTGCTTTCTAGACCAAACTGTATTATTGAATGCCATTGCAATTTGAATGTGCAAAGTCAAGCCAGAAATTGCAGTCTTAGTATGCAAATGAATAATCTAGATTTTAAAATATTATAGAAAGACAATAAACATGGCTACTAACCTTCAGTGTTTATTTGCTACTTCCTTTATCCATCTGTGTTGCCTTTGAATTTTTTGCAAGGGGTGAGAGATGGGGGAGATGACACAGCTGTCAATATGAACTTGCGTCCACTTTTCAGGCCAACTAAAGAGCTGGACCTAAGATCATGAACATGATGGTGAGGTGGAGAAACTAGCTTTTTATTTGGGGAAAATCTTCAAATTGAAGGTAGCATCTGCTCAAGCCACATTGCAGTTGACTGACCTACATTTACTGTTGCAATTATTCAATAGCAAAAGTACAAATCCTTATGGGATTTCATAACTAAAAAACCTCTGCAAGAAAATAGTTCCTCGATGTATAACTATGAGGGGTGACGTGAACACAAGAGGCGGAAAACTGAGCCCTAGGAATCCTTTAATCTCTATCACCACTTTAATCTCAATAAACTTATCTAAATCCTATATTAAACCAACACATGCAATTTCAGGTTCAGATATAGTTCCCATACCTATCAGTCGAAATTGGCTTTAAATCTGTCTGTTCCTGTGCTCATCGGATCGGTCACGGAGCTTGCTGGAGCCTCACTGGAGATGCATGATCAGCATCGAAATAGAGTCCATGCTTCCCCAAGCCCGCCGGTGGTGGTCACGCGCTCAGTCACCATGTCATCTGGTCGGGATCTGCTAAAAAACCCGCCGAATTCCCCTTTCTCGATCTACACATTGTCAGTGATTGGAGTTGAACGGAGGGTGTCATTGAACTCACCTAACTGCCAGGAGCTCGCTGATACAAATGGCATCACTAGTGGCTTTCGTGGTTTGCCGGAGAGAAAGGCGGAGGTAGCTTCGGCCAAGAGAGAAAAAGCAGAGAGAAACGGGCTGACACCATGAGAGACAAGAACGTCGATGATGGAAAGACAACGACGACGGCATGGCACTATCGGAGTAGCGCCGTTGACCGACACCAGATGGGGATTCCTTTCTCCCCTCCTTTGTTTTTTTTCCTTTTTTTTCTTTTATTTAAACTAGCCTTGGTCATGATAATAAAGAATGAAGAGTTCCCTTTTATCTAAAAAAAATGCCCACTCAAATCAATCTTTAAGAAATCAACCCCACTTCTAAATGCATATGCATATTCTTTCCTAATTTCACCCCATACTTATATTCTTTATTTCAATTATACCCTTACAATTTTTTTATACCAAACAATTCATAAATAATTTAATATTATCACTTGCCCTCGTTACTCCAATTTGAAATTCACATATTTTACTTAGTCTTAACATTTTGAGGACTAGTTTCAATTATTATTATTATTATTAGTCAATAAGAAATTTTAATCTTATTATTATTATTTTAGTTATTTTAATGATTATTATACATTTATTCATTTTAATTCATTGTTATTAGTTCTTAAATTTTGCTTTAAGTTCAAATTATTAATTTAAAATCTTTTATTATAATTAATGTAATGTTCTAAAATTTAATTTGTCGATATATAATGTTTAGAAGTTTGAATTTTTAGAAAATTGGTTGAGAAAAAATAGAATCAGGAGAGAAATGATTGAATGATTTGGAATTGAAGAAAATTTGAATTTTAATGTTAGGATTGGGAATTTGGGAGGAGAAAACTAAATTCTTTTGAAGAAAATAACAATCATTCTATTTTTAATAGTGTTTTTGTTTTCTATTTGGTAAGATCTATTTTTAAATTTATGAATTTTAATTTATATTTCTATATTTAATTTAAGTTTCATAAATTGAAAAAAATAATAGAGTTAATTAAAAAATTATATTGTTTAGGCCAATCTACCATCAAAACTATATCATTTTAAATATAATAATTGTACTCCTAATGTTTGGGAAGTCTTTCAATTAATTAAATCCATCTGTCTATAATTTTTTTAATTTTGCTAATTTTATTTAAATATATAATAAAAATGATATCAGAGCGGGAGTTCAAATCTAAAATAGACTTATATTACTCTGAAGTATATTTAATGTTTGAATTTATTATAAATTGGATGTTATTATCTTGAAATGATTTAAAGTGGGTATTTTATTGTATATATACACACCAACCTTCAAATTATACTCACTCATATAATTTTCTCAATAAATTGATCTTTGTGAACCGATATTAGAAGTACTACTCACATATTAAAAAGTATTGTCAGACGACTAAAATTTTGGGGCGTTACATAACCATTAAATATAACTGGACATAAATTTATATTTATTATGATAAGTTCATATTTATTTATTTATTTAAAATAAGTTAAAATTCAATGAACAACCAAGTCTATTTATTTGGATGTTAATTTTCATTTGATTATAGATAATTATGTGATCACACATAATGAATACATAATTTATTAAGATATGTGAAGAAAAAGGTCAATTTCACTAGTTTTAGAAGTAAATTATATTTAGTTAAATATATAGTATAATTATACAATTATAATATAATACGATTGCAAGCGAAAAAATAAAAGTAAAAAATTATAATGTCCTTGCAAATTTTCATTATTTTATCTTTATATTTAAAAATGGTTTGATAAAAAATATATAATTAAAATTTCTAATAATTTAATATTTGATCGAAATTTTACAAAATAAAAATAAATTATAAAATTTTTTAGAATTATTTTAAATGAGATAATAAATTTTATATTATTATTTTATAAATATTTACTTTTATTAATTTTCATAATGTGATAATATAATAATTATAACAAGTAGTTTATTATTATCAAAAATATAAATTTACTAAATAAATAATTTAAATTTTGAAATAATTGATAAAAAAATTATTACCAAATTATAATATAATTTACAAATTTTTTTGTTTCAAAATAAAATATCAATTTCATATGATCTATATCAAAAATACATGAAATAGTAAAAACTATTTTTTATTTTATTTGCGACGGATTAGCGACTACATATTTACGTCGCTAATATTTTTAACTGAAATCTAATACAATTAGCGACATATATTTTCGTCGCTAAACGTCGCAAAAAGTGGTGCAGTATTTTCCCTCCAAAATTAGCGACTAAAATATTCGTCGCTAAATTTTCTAGTACAAATTTTCAAAATAAAATATTAAAACAAGTAGCGACGGTAATTTTGTCGCTAATTCCGTCGCAAAACACGGTGCGTAATTTATGCCAATAATTAGCGACTGTTTATTAATTCCGTCGCAAAAAAATGAAAAATAACTTTCCCACGACGGAGTTATAAAACAGTCGCGAATCCATCGCTAAATTGTCAACGAAAATTAGGCTGTCGCTAATTGACAATTTTTTGTAGTGTAATCCCTTATCATTCTGCTACTCACGACGCATTCATCATGTTGTGCCTTCGCTGCTATTTAATCATACTTTTTTTTTCCTCATCAAATCATAATATTTCAATACGCAACCCTAATCTTAACCTACAACGACGTCCCAAATTTTGATTTATTCAATCCAGTGAAATTCGGATACCGGATGATTAATTCAAAAAAAATAATATTTCAATATGGCAGAGAATGTATTGCCCCAAAAATTTTGAGTTTGTAAATAATACATTCTTGACCATATATAGTAGTTTTCAAACCGAATAGTGCCACCCATAATGAGAATAGTTTTTTTTTTGTTATAAATAGTGTCATTTGAGACAAATTTGATTATCGAATTTGAAGTAAAAATAATTAAGTTTATGGTGGTCAAAGCTAAAATTGAAATTCGAGTCACATCGCAATATTTAGTAGTGATATATTTCACCAAATTTGACCGATGGTCAAAGTTGACCTGATACACTGAAAGTCAAATTGATCAATATGATAAGTTATATATAATGTCAAAAATGAATTTCAATTAGGAAACCAAAAATGACAAAAGTTCAGTAGAGATGTCGAAAAAGTAAAAATCGAACAAAATATATTGAATAGATTATAGTTCAAATTTAAATTTTGGTTTGATTAAGTCATAACTTTGACTACAGACTCAATTTAAATTCGTAAAAAAAAATGATCCAATCCAAAAGTGAACTAAAAATTATGACTCAAAAAACTCAAAATTGAAAAGAAGTGACCCAAACCTAAACATGCTCGACTTGATATATTTTTCAAGTCTAGTTGAAACTATATTTGGGATAATAGTATGGTTTTATAATATTTTTTTATCATATTGTATTATATAATAAAAAATAATTTACCGAATTACCGTTCTTTATATAAATATCAATTTAGTAAAATAATAATTTTATTATTATCAGTATCTTTTATTTGTCATTAATTATATTTTACAAATTTGTTTTTAAATTTAAGTGTTTGATATTTATAAAATTAATTAATTAATAAAAAAGATAATAATTTAAATCACTATGAGACCTATAAAATAGTGAACAACAAAATAATACCTGCACTTTTTATACAAATATTATATTAAAAAAATTGAAGAGGTACCAAATTTGTGTTGTAGGGTAATATTAGAAAGAAATGAGAAGGTAAGACTAGGCCTACAATTTTTTACCTAATTCAAATTCATCCAAAAAATGTGACTCAAATCTGAAGGAAATCCAAATGACCCGATAAATTTAGGGTTGAATCCGTTCTCAAATTCAAAATATCTGAAATCTAATCCAACCTGCCCCAACCCGAAAACTTTTGCTGTTCATAAGGCTCTCCAAATGTGTACTGAATTTTTGGTTACTCAGAATGTAGGTATATGCTTTGAGCTTAGATTTTTCTAGTGTGGTATCTTGGTTATCAAATGATGCAGTGAATAGGCCTTGGAAACTCGGAAGTGTCTTCAATGAAATTAAAAATAACATTGCTAGGATCAAAAAAGTTAGTTTCGTTCATAAGGGTAGGGAAAGTAATCAGTTTGCTGATACTCTGGCTAAACAGGATGCTCAACGATAGTCTGACCTAGTGGCTTGGCTAATTTGAATTGCTAAGAATACTGAATTAATCTGGTTGCTGGATATTGTCTGAGAATTTATCTCTTTTCTCTGCTCAGTTGGATTGGTTGATCAATTTACTCTGTGATGTTATTTTGTCTTTGCTGATTCTTCTGCAGTTCTTCAAATCTGGTGCGGTCCTTCGGGGTCTGATAGATGGGTGAGGTAGTGTTATCTGCTGGGGTAGCGATGAAGGAGGTTGCTTCTGGTGTTATGTTCTCTATTGAGGTTGTTGGTTACACTGGAGAGTTTGGTCGGTGGAGATGGGACTGTGTTTCTGGTCTCAGATGCTGCTGGTATTTTTGACTTATGAAGGCTTTATGTTTACATGCTGCTGACCTTCATAGTTTTGCAAATGTTTTTGATTGACTTCTGTATAGAGGAAGGTACCCTTGTTTCATCAGTATGGCTATCACTCTGGTGGAATCAGACTGTATTCGTTCGTCAAAATAGCTGAATCCCTCCGCCTCGTGGGGGACTGTGTGTGTCTCTTTTACGGTTGTACGGGTCTGTTGAGTTTAGGTTGCGGACACGAATGATCACTCTATCTTTGGGATTTGTTTGTCTTATTTTTGGTTGATGGCAGAATATTTCATCTGTACCGTGATCTTGGGTCTGGAAGTCATGCTATGCTAATTTGTAATTCTGTCCAACTTGATATTCATCAATAATTTCAGCACCTTATCTCAAATCTCCAACTTCTCAACCTTTTTTTTTTTTTTTTCTTTTTTCTATTACTCATCCCCCTCATTCCACCGCTCTATTTGTCTCACTTTATCTTTGTCGTCATCCATATATTTTAAAGTTTTATCATTAAAATGATATAATTTTACTAATAATTCAATTAGTTCAATTTTAGTATTTTTAAATATTTGAAAACCATATCGATATAATTGAATTTTTATTTCAAAATTGAACTGGATATATTAAATTATTTTTGTTCAGTTTATTTTTTTATTAAAATTGATACGGCAAGAACCGATTTGATTTTTAGTTCTAATTATGATGCAATACCCAATTTGAATCCTTTCTAAAAAGTAAATGATCTAATTCAAAAATAATCCAAAAATCCTAACCGAAAACAATTGACTCGAAGTAATTCAAATATGAATCCGTTCAATTTGACCCATTTTCCATATCTAGGTAGGATCTTTACAACTTTATTTTTTTATTTTACAGAGAAAAGTTAAAAGATACAAGATATATTCATAATTTTTGAAATTAAATAACTTTATTATTGGAAAATTAAAATGAAAATCAGTACGGAACACCATCAGATAACAGCAAAAACCATGAAAATAGAACACCCATCCAAACATGGTGATGGTGATTTGCAATAATACCAGACCATCCAAAATCCTTATCCAAAGAGAGTATTAAATATGCAGGAGCAATAAAAATAAGGAGAATAATTAATACCTGCTAGTTAACGATGAATTTAGAACTCTAACTTGAATTCTTGACTGCTGTAGCTTCCAATACTCTTCTATTTAGTGCTGGTTATGGAATTGATTGCTTGGCTCCTTGTTTTTTTGTTTCCTATTTACCGTAAACTTTGGTACTCTTTTACTTTGTGGCACCTTCTGTTTCTATTTTATTTTCTACATGCTAAATGTATTCTCTTTTGTTTGCTCTCTATCAGTGTATGATTTTTTGGTGGTTGTTCATTTTGTTTTGAAGCAATTGAGGACCTTTTTTATATTTATTTTCTTGATTTAATATTGTTCTTATTGTGTATTGTTCTTATTGTGATGAAGTTAATATTAAATTACTGTAAAATATGATTATGAACTTCTGATTCTTAAACAATGATTTTTTTTTTGAATGCGCTGTAAAATTGGATTATCAGTATCATGATAAGTTGGTAAACTGAAATTGGATCATCTTTTGTATTCTTATTTATGTCTTGTACAGATAGAGAAGTTGGGCCACGAGCCAATACCTACTGAGATGCATTTGCATCTTGATTAGCATAAGAAAGATGGTAAACATGTTGGACGAAAAGCCGAGAGTCTGCAGGTAAGTTGTTTTGTTGATGAACTATTCCTATTAAAAGCATATTATAGTTTACGATGCATGGGCTAATTATTTTCATAAAGATTTTAAGTTATTAATTTCTTGAAATCATGATGTCATGTACTGTGTTGCTTTTTAGGATAAGATTGAAGAATTGCGAGAGAAGTATCCAGAAACTAAGTTTGGCATCAATGAACTCAATTACATTACGAGGCTGTAGGAAGAGAGAAGAAGAGGAGTGTTTGGTCATGGGTCCAATGGAGCAAACCAGTATGGACCCAGTCTTCGTCACTCAATTCGGTCATTTAGCTGCTTCTTCTAATGCTTAACCACAAGTACTGGATGCCAATTGTTTGAGAGATTAAAGCAGTTGATCACTGACATTAATGAAAAGATGAAGCAAGATTTGGAAACCTTCATGGTCCAAAGTGTGGATTCTCGTCTTACACCTTTTGTAACTAGTGGATACAATGCTTCGACCAGCACTAGTCCAGCAAACCGTACGAGCCCCCAGTCAAACCATTCCAATTGCTCGGCCGAGCATTCCAGCTCACCTGCAGAGAGCACAAGTAGCGGCGACCAGTAGTTCGGTACTTTATTGTGTTATTTGAACAATCATGTTTATAATTCTTATGCCTTTGGCCTTTCAAATTAACTTGTTGAAAAATAGTATTGTTTGTTTTATATTACATGGAGCTTAAATTTAATTGAATGATATGATATTCTGTAATACCAATACTTTTGATTGATTTGTGCAATTTGGTTAGATGTATTTTAAATGGATTCTAAATCTTTATGTATCCACTTTGATTATTTTTATCTATTATATTCAATTACACAAGGAAATGAATGAAGCTTACTTACGAAAAAAGCACCAAAACCACTTATCACTTTAGCGAATCCGTTAGTCATATTTTGCAGCCATAATCAAACACTAGCGACGGACGTATCCGTTTCTATATTAAAAAATAAATCAATTATTACTATAGAATAGATATATCCTTCTCTAAAATAAATTTGGGAAAAAAAATTAATTTAAAACATTACCGACAAATTTAGCGACCAATATTTCAATTTTAATATCTTAAACGACCAAATTTAATTAAAAATAGCAACGAAATTTTTACATTTAGCAATGGACTTTTCTATCTCAATTTTCTAGCGACACCTAGAAAAATTAGTCGCTAAATCACCTTCCAATTGAAATCTATCACTAAACTTTTTAGCAACACATTCTCCATCTAAAAATCTTTTGTTTTTTTCTTTTCAGTGCAATTTATCAGGTAAATGGTGTTGAATTGCAATTGATTGTTGCAATTACTAACAATTTCCTATATTGAGTGAAAATGGCATCGTAATGCCGTTGATATCAGTAAATAGGATATAGCATATAAAAATGCAATGCAAGGTGGGAATTAAGTGATTAAAATTAAAACTACAGATTCGAAGCGAATTAATTAGGGCATATTTGGAGTCAATGCTTGACATTCTTAGAGGAGTCATCGACTTAGGAGGCTTAATGTGGTTTTGGAATTACTGTCTAGCCATGAACTTGAAAATTTACACCTAATAGGTCTCTATAGATGGAGCATTCAAAACTTTGCTCTTATTGGTATCCAACAGCCCGCCATATTGAAAAAAAATAATAATAAATTTGCATAAATTGAAATCCATCCATAATTTCAAACTATTCCATGTAGTTTTTGAGTTCTTTTAGGCCTTTATGAAAAAATATTTTTTATTTAATTAAGTTTTATTAGGAAAAAAAATTAAAATCTCATCTTTTAGCAAACACCAACTTGTTCTACAAACATTTTTGTGCTTAATTGGATCTAGTGTGCAAGACTATTTTCTATATAGTACATAATTTAATATATAAGGAAATTGGAACCAAATAAGAAAGTTACCTAAATCTAAACTAGACAATTAAACTAAGAGTTTACTTTGGCTTTGCCTTCACTTTTTTGGTCCTTCCTAGTGTGACTTGGAATAAAATATATATCAACATGTGAAAAGAACATAACGAAAGAGAAAAGAGGGAAGTGATTTGAAAATGTTACCAGAATTACATGTCAGTGTAGACATTATTCATACTATGTGAACCTAAGCCAATTCTTGTCGAGAATGAGTCATTTGGAGATCAATAATGATCAATTCAAAGATTGAAGTATAAGAAGTGGGAGAGTTAGGTTTTTATATGTTTAAATTTGAGTTTGATTTTATTGTTTTATATTCGTATTTTTAGGAATAATTTTGATTATATTTGTTACAAATTTTACTTTAAATATGTAAGTTCTATGATTAAATAAAATGAGAGGTCATGTTTTTTTTTAGTTCCAAAGTCTTGTATTTCTAATTTTTCTCTCCTACATAAATTAAAAAAAAAACAACAAAGTGGTATCAAAGTCTTCTTTCTTGAGGATTAAAAAATACACACATAAAAAATCCACACATGGAAGGTTAAACAAAATTTTCAAAAATGTAATCGCCAAAATTTGATGGAACAAACTTTTAAACTTTGGCAGTACAAATGACAATCCATCTTGAAGCTTTAGATCTTTGGGATGCTGTAGAAGAAGATTATGAAGTTCCTCAATTAGGAGCCAATCCAACAGTAGCTCAAATTAAGATGCATAAAGAGAAAAAGGCTGAAAAAGATAGATCCAAAGCATGCCTATACTCATCAGCTTCACCTTCAATTCTCCCTAGAATTATATAGCTTGAGTCCGTTGTAAAAATGTGGAAGTATTTTGAAAAGGAGTATCAAGGAAATGAGAGGGTAAAACACATGTATGTGATAAATTGATTATGCAAGTTTGAAATGCAAAAAATGAAAGAGTTTAAAACAATCAAATATTACATTGATAAGCTTCTTAGCATCATTGACAAGATGAGATTACTTGATAAGGTATTTTCTAAAGAAATGGTATTTGAAAAAATATTTGTTACATTGCCTGAAAAATATGAAATTACAATTTCTACTTTAGAAAATACTAAAGATCTATTAAGTATTAGTTTGGCAGAACTTTTAAATGCTTTACAGGCATATGAACAAAGAAAATCTATGAGAGAAAAAAGATGTTGTGGAAGGAATTTTTCAAGCAATGCCAATAAAGAAAAGAAATAATGAGGAAAACAATACACATTGTCCTTACAGCAAGAAAACAAATCATGCACATTACAAATGCTGGTGGAGATCAAATATCAAATGCAACAAATGTGGCCAAATAGGTCGTATAGAAAGAATATGCAAAAATAAACAAGAAAATGAAGCCAAAATTGCAGTGAATGAAAAATAGAAGGATTACTTATTTTAAGAAAAAAATACACATGAAATGAAAAATACATACATACATACATACATACACACACACATACATATATACATACATACATACATACATATATACACACACACACACACACACACAACAACAACAACAACAACAACAACAACAAAAAATATGCCATGCCCATATTCCCACAATCATGAACCATATCCCATGTCTATGCACCATAACCATGAAAAATTAAATTCCTATGCATTTCAAGTCACGTCTTTTATAGCAATTGACTTAAGGAGTGTTGAGAATGAGTCAATTAGAGATCAATAAAGATTAAGTCAAAGATTGAAGTAAAAGAAGTTGGAGAGTTAGGATTTTTTATGTTTAAATTTGAGTTTGATTTTATTATTTTATATTCATATATTTAGGAATAATTTTGATTATGTTTGTTACAAATTTTACTATAAATATGTAAGTTCTATGATTAAATAAAATGAGAGGTCAAGTTTTTTTTAGTTCCAAAGTTTTGTATTTCTACATTTTTCCTTTATACATAAATAAAAAATAAATAATTCCATACTAACCTACTAGAGTTCTACATGGACCTAGTGCCCATTGAACATTAAATGCATAGAAAATAGAGTAAGAGCAAAATTTAAAGATCAATGTGAGTTTAACATCAGCAATGAACTAAGAAAAAGTCACAAAAGATGTTTATTGACTAGAAATGATCAGGAGTCCTTCAAGAGATCATAAAGAAACACTACCATATAATATGTTTATTAAAACACATTTTAAATAAAGAGCATAAAATTAATTATTTTATTTATAAGATAACATATTTGTAGCATTTTTAGATTGTATCATGAAAAAATGTTGCATTAGAATGTTTGTGACAGTAAAAGAGAAGACATAGAGAAAATCATAAAAATAAAGCTAAAAAGTCAATGAAGAATAATGATTTGTGCGAAGGCTTATCGGTTATTCATTCGCAAGCCTCAACAAAAGATAGATAAATAATAATAATAATAATAATAATAATAATAATAATAATAATAATAATAATAATAATAACATTCTTAAAAAAATCTCGATCTGAACTTGATACTTGTAAAAGAGAGTAAAGGACTTATGAAGGTTTACGACTATTTCAACGATCAAGTTAGTTCCTTCGAATAGGGAAAATCATTGAGAAATCATGAAAATAGAGAGAATCGCGAAAAAGAGGAAAAATCATACCTAACTAAATAGCTTATTTAGCTATTTATAGGGTTAAGAATTTGCATACCATTAGCACTCTAAATGCCATAAAGTTTTATATAAAACTAAACTAGCTTTGTTATCATAAGTCCACCCATGGTGTGTGACATTTATGTCAGCAGCATTTGAGGTGGCCTTTTTAAGTGGTTGCTCTTTAATGCATACAACTATGGTGAGTGATTCATTTGTATGGCTCAATAAGCCTATAGCTAGAATGAAAAAATTCATACTGCAGCCAGAATGAGCAAATTCAGCATGTTATAATGATATAACATGTCATTCTTTATATAGCTTGGTTAACATATAACAAGAATAAGTGAATCCATCTATAGCTTGAATGGTGATACTGTTATAATGAGTAAATAAATCTTCATAGTTCGAATTATGATAATGCCGTAATGAGCAAATAAGTCATCATAGCTCAAATGATGATACTGTCGTAATGAGTGAATAAATATACAAAGGATGCTCATGGCAAAACTATCGAGATAATTAATAATTGAAAGCAAAGTGCTCATGGCAAAACTGCCAAGGTGAGCAATATACAGTGCTCGTAGAGAAACTGTCGATGTGAGCAATAAATAGTGCAAATGCCAAAACTACTAATGTGGGTAATAAAACAACCAATTGTAGAGCTTTGAGTTTGAAAAATTCTAAGAGTGTGATAGAATGAGTCGTAAAATATTGTAGAGTTTTTACATTACCATTGTAGAGCTTTGGCTACATAACTTAAAATTTTTGGTTGAAAAAATCGAGCTTAAGCAATGAATCATACTTCAAAATATATAAGTAAATGAGAATACTTATCATTTTTGAAGTTTAGAACTGCATGCTTTATTTTTTCTCCTAAAACTGAGCTAAGTGAAAACTCCACTTATGTTATGTGATGATAGCTAATTTTTAAACTTGCAAAAATATTCAATTTAATTTCTTCCTCATGGACAAAAAAATTAGCATAAAAATGCAAATTTATACTGTAAAAAATATATATGTACAAGGCAGTTGATTAATTACCTAAGCTTCTGCTTTCTATCTTGAAAGTAAGCATTGAATGTGACAAAATTAAGTGAGACATAAATATGTTTGACTTCACAATAATAAAATCATCATATGTACCTAAGTTGAGAGATGAGCATAAAAGTGTAGTGAAAATGTACTTGAGAGAGAAGTGTACTTGCAAAGGTATGCAAGAGTTGTAATAAACTTGAAGCATGCATATTTCTCTGAGTCTAGACTGAGATTCGCCTTGATCATTATTGTTTTTATTTGTATTATATTGAAGCTATTATTGAAAACTAGCTACTATAAATTCAAATCCACTTGTCTTGTTTGATAAATTGTTAGTTAAACAAAGACAAGTTAAAGAATAACAAAAATCAAGGCAGTTGCATTAAATATTTAAATAGTATAATCAAGTCACATGTAAACATGCTTACATGAGCGAGTCCAAGATTTTGGCTCAAATGGTATATTGTTACAAAGTATTGTCAATTAATAACTCTTAGATTGTAGTATTTACATAAATGAGAAAATGTACAAATTGATTAAATCTTAACCAAGATTACTAGCTGCACCAAGCTTCAAAACAAAAAGTGGTTAAAGATGGAGGTAATTAAACCCATTTTGCAGATATATACATATATTTGAATTCTGAACATGTAGATTTATGGCCCTGCCACTAATGAAAAGTGGCCACCACTCATCTAAATTGCTGGTTAGTAAAGCATAATCATATAACATCTTAAAATATATAGGAGTATTATAGTATAGATAAACATAAAATAGCATGCAAATTTGCCCAAATGGATATCGTGCCATACCTGATACTAGGCCAAAGACCCCCACAACATATTAATCAAGGTTTAAAGTTGCAATAGACAATCCTTAAACTTTCATATCTCAAAGACATAGTGGGGATAAAAGATGGGTTCCTCTTACCAAAATTTAATAACCTTGTGGATGAATTCGACTTTGTTCCCATCAATGTCGAGATGTTTTGAGTTCTAATTGCTTGAATTTTATGGCCTCAAAGGGAAAGACAATGTAGTGATAAAGTTATACAATCATAAAAAAAAAACTAAGCAATATGAAGGCTAGGCTTTTTGCTCATAAGATCAAGTCTTTGCAGGAAGAAAACCAAAAACTACAAGAAAAAGTGGTTGATTATGCAAAAGTTGCATCTGAACTTGATGCTAAGCTATATGAGGTCAGTGATACACCATGACCCCTACCACATCCACCATACCTCCTGTCTACGCCTTTAATTGAAGATTGCTAAGAATAGGAGAACATGGCAATTAGCAGTATGATTTGTTGCTCCTTAATTGCCAGTTTCCCTCCAATAGTGGTTGAAAAAAGATGTTGCTGAAGTTAGAGATTCTATTAGTTCTTTACATTCATATGTATCAGAACTGAATATCTTCAACCTCTCCTCCATTTCTATATCTCCACCTAAGGAAAAATAGTATTGTAACATATGTATAGCTTTTAAAAGAATACTAGCACTTACTAGGTTGAAAAGTTCTTCCATAAATGATGGCAAGAAGAAATCATAATTTTCCTATAATAGACCTTGAGACACAAAGATTATCCAGTTATAAAAACCACTGAATAGAACTTCTGAATAAAAAACAGTCATTTTAAAAAAGTGCTTATGGTATGGCTCTTCTAGCTTGATAAAAATTGAAAATTCAAATATGAACAGGCAATAGGGAGCAGCCACAAAAAAATTCTCATTTGAGAGAGAGATTTCATAGGTCTTTTAAAACTTTCATCTAAGATGAAAATTTTCATTTAGAATTTTGAATAGTATGTATGTACCCAAAGACTAATTAGTGTAAAGGACTCATATTGACAAGAAAAAACAACAATTTAGATTTTGTCACACTTGTCTCATAAATGTAATGAGAAATAATATCTATAGGTGTGATTATAATAACCCTTGACAATACCAAACTTGTAGGATTAAGCAAATCACATTTTATACATTTTAGCTTGTAACTAGTAGTGACATTGTCCAACAAACAAGAATATGCAAAGGGTAATTTTTAATTATTAATGGAAAATTTGCATTGTTTAAAGTATATTTCATCAATTAAGATATCATCCAATTCTTTCACTTCCATATCCTGAAAAGAATGAACCAATAATTTGGTTTTAATAGGACACTACAAATAAATAGATAAAATTTTGAAAGCGTCACTGGTGATCCAAGATCCAATTGAAAGAATGGCTGTCATATAAGATTTCAGACTGCTTAAATCATTTCTTTCAATTGGTAGAGTTAACTATATCAAAGCATGTAAAATTTAAAATAGTTGAAGAAGGGATAATAAACCTCTAGCTTTAATGCATAAGTCAAACCTGCCCTTCATTTCCAAATATAGCTTACATATCAGGGTTTTGAAAGCCTTCACAAGTTTTTTATAAACATCAACTTATTTCCTCAAAGTTAATTTTGTTAATTTCTTATCAGCAATATGATTCATTACAACAAATTATGAAGCTATTGCAATTCCATCTAACAAAATTTGTAGTACTTAATTAAACAAGATTTTTAAAGTTAGGGATAATACTTATTTTTTTCACTTAAAAATTAGATCAGACAAGCTTTCTTACTACTAGAATAAAGCTTAAACCATTAGAGATCTTCCATCTCCGATCTACTCATCTTCAGTGAGTGAAGATAATCAATAGGTGTAGGTTGGAGTGCTTAATCACTAGGATTCCAGCAATGGAGCTCGTGTCACTGTCAAAAGCTAAAAGTGGCTAGAAAGAAAAAGGGAATTTCTTTAGTTTTAGGGGAGAGAACTGCAATAATGAGAAGAGAAAGAAACATGGCAATGAAGAGACAGCAGAGGGAAAGGTCAAGTGTTAAGATGTAATAGTGGTGGTTACACCGAACTTGGCTATTATGACGGTTGCTATGCCAACGTTGACTAGTTGGAATGGTGTTGGTTGGTCACAATTACTTCCCTTTACTAAGATCTTCTAGTGTTTGATGTATTGCGAATAATTGAGGGATTTTTTTTATATGCAATCTCTTGATTGCCTAATTTAAACTCGATTTGGAAAGAAAAAAGTTAACTTAGACCACCCAACACATAACTTATCAAAACATTATGCTTTGTGAGTACTGACCAAAGTCTTATAATACACTACTCCCATAAACGATACACACCAAAGAATATTAATAAATATATCTTACAAAGGTGACTATAGGTTATGAATCCATCTTTATATGACCTATTATCCAAATCTCACACGAGTTCGAATCTCAAGCATAACTTTTTAGAACTTGTTCTATCAAATTAAAATCCTAAGAATGAACATACCTTCTGATCCTAGAAAAATGAGAATAGAAAATAGAATTGCAAACTACAAAGGGTGATTTGGAGTTGAATGTATTTCAAACCATCGAAAGAATGGTCAAAATAATAGCTATATTCAAGAGGAAGAAGCATGTTACAAACTTGGGTTGCCTATGCAAAATGGGATTCCATCGTTAGACATTTGAATATAACAATTAATAATATCTATGCCATCTAATATAGGTTTTAAATATGCCTTATCAGTACAACTTGGGTAATCTCCACTTGAGATGACTAAAATATTGACTTTATCTAAAGCATTTGTGCCTAGATGAGAAAAGCCAACTATTGCTTGTAACACCCCAATAATATAACCTAGCTATATCACTAAATCATACATCTTTAATAATGCTTTACTATGATATTATTTCATCAAGCAAACTTTAATGTAATATCATCTCAGCATACTGGTTATCACACATCTATTGGGTGTAACTATAGATGATCACATGCTTTATATCTTTTACCTAACATACGTATTAAGCACTAAATAAATTACTTTAGATCATACACGTATGTCATTACTATTCTCAATACAAAAATGATCTTATTACAACTATACCCATATTAGATACATCATTACATGCAAATTACTCTAAGTACAAAAAGTTATACAAAATAATGTACTAATCAAGAACTTCGTACATCAACTTCTTGTCAAATTTATTTTGGCCTTTCCTGATATAGAGATACATCCCTGAGCAAAATTCTTTACTGCTGAATCTATACGGATAAACAACCCATGCTAAGCTATAAAGTTTAGTGGGGAACAAATCATGATGGACGACAACTTACAGTGATTGTCAATAAGCACTCATCATGCATCACAATATAGCATATGATTCAGTAGTAAAAAATAGTATAATAAAATACAAAATCCAAGAGATAAAACATAATTCAACATTTATATAAACATATATTAATCATATAGTTCATTGATAACAACTAAGTAGTTATGTTTTTTATTCTAGTATTGTAATTATAATTAGCATGCCTAAGTTTTGAGAGTAGATAATGAGTACTATAAATGCCCTAAGGTATCGTATGCGATAGATATTCGGAGTTATCAAATCTTTAGATCCAAATAGGGTCAAACTATACTATAGACCGATCAAGAGGACCTAAATGAGGTCAGCTAACAACCCAAATGGATCTGTTTATTAGCCAAATGGGATAATCTCTATACTTATGAACAAAACAAGGTTGAACTATAGCAGCTACAACTATATCCCTATAGGCATGTCTATATATCCACAATTGAACTTTATTTGCAGGTATTACTGTGTTCATATACCTTTTATTATCACGCTTGTGCTTTTACTATACAATCTTGCACATATATAATCATAGAATAAGATACACAATCTCTGATGTATATTCAAACTCATATAACAATACAAGGAAATGTAAGTAAGCATATATCATTGTAATCGTATACTTTAGTATGATAACATGTAAGCATAAGCATGTAGGCATATTTATGTTATATCAAATAAGTAATAAATGTGATGTTTGTTCATATGTTTGCCATATATCATGCTTCATCAACTTTATATACATATAGCTTTACATTATGGTATTATCATATTCTCATGTACTTATATCTTAATGTATGTTATTTCTTCATTTTGAAATAATCGAAACTTCTTTAATCATTTTCAAACCCAAAATCATCTATTTCATGCTTGATTCGATTCAATTAATACACATTCTATTGAGTTTGTATTTGAGGTATAGTAAGAAATTGCTTAAAAGAGAAAGGATGAAAGAAGAATAAACTTTTCAAGGTTGAGTCATGAGCATGACATGGATCACAAATGCATTAGAAAAGGCTTGCAATTGATAGAAGAAATAGAAGAAGAATTCAAAAGAGAAATGGAAAGCTCTGTTGCAGACACGACAAACTTGGTATCTTCTTCTTATTCACGTTTCAACAATAATAAACCCATAAAACTCATCTCATAGGTCTATAATATATTGCCCAACGATTATTTATAATGAATTTCAAACACTATAATTTTAAATGAATTTCATCAAAGGATCCATTAACAATATCTCTAATTCAAGTTCTATATTTTGAGTTCAATATATATATATATATATATATTCTAATGAGATCTTGACGAAGTTACTATAATATTAGCGATCTCTCAAACTTTTGGAACACTTAAGTTAAACTGAAGTTCATCTAATTAAAAATTAATTTTTAACACATTCTCCTTTCAAATTTACCTTTGCATGTGATATTCTTCTTATGTTTTAATTTAAAGATTTAGCCTCCACTTATTAGTTAAACCCATTTGAATGAACACATGCATAAATCATTATCTCATTCTCTAATTTAGCCTTGATTCATCATAATCAACTATAATCACACATGTATGGCAATAAACACACCAAGTTCCCATACCTTGGCTAAAACTCACAATCTTTATCAATCTTTAATCATTTTCCCTTGTTCTTGGTCACCTCTCCTTCTATAAAAAATGCACACAAACATTACGTCCCAACATTTCCTTTCCATTGGAGTCACCTCTCCTTTTATATAAAATGCACACAAGCATTACATCTCGACATTTCCTTTCTATTGGAATGCATCGCCAAAAAACAATATGAAGGATATATTATAGGGAACCCATTACCTTTTCTAATCCCACATCAAAAACTTTTTCTCAACCAAATGCAGTAGAATCTCTTGAGAGTTAAAGAGCTAGAGAAAACATGCAAATCTTTTAAGGGAGATGAAAGAGGAGAAAATCTGTGTTTTCTCGTTCCTTTGCCGGACAAAACATTTAAATCCCCCAATATTAGCTCTTCTCTCTTTTACATATAGCCTCTAAAAAATTAAGTGGAAGGGAAAATATTTCATTTAATCCCTTCTTATTTCTTTCTCTCTTAAAATTTTTCGTACTTAAACTTTCTTTCATTATTGACCCAAAACTTATCTTCCCTCTTTTAATTACGCCTTTAACACTAACATATTTAATCATTCATACTAATACCATAAAATAAATTTACCAATTTTCCTTTTTATGACCCTAATTTGAATTCCACTTGTTTAATTAAACATTAATCAAATATAATATCATTTAATCATGCATTTTCTACTAGGGTCAAAGTTGGTGCCTTATGATTCTCTCCCCCTTAAATAATTTTATCCTTAAAATTCATACTTGTTTTAAAAAAGATTAGGATATTGCTCTATCATAACTGCCTCTAATTTCCAAGTTACTTTTTATACACCATGATGTTACCATAGAACTTTGATAAGTCGAATTTGCTTGTTCCTTAACTGTCTGATTTCTTTAGCCAAGATCTCTTTCGATTTTTAATTATATTTTAAATCGGGTCGAACCTAAATATCTTGTATTGGTAGCATATGGGATTCATCTAAACATTGCAAGTATATCCCTATAGGCATGTCATCTATACACAATTCAACTCTATCTGTAGGCATTATTGTTTTCATATAGCTTTCATTATCATGCTTGTGCTTTTACTATGCAATCTTGCACATATATAATCATATAATAAGATACAAAATTTTTGATGTATATTCAAACTCATATAACAATACAAGTAAATGTAAATGAGCATATATCACTGTAATTGTATGCTTTATCATGATAACATGTAAGTATAAGTGTGTAGACATATTCATGTTATCTCAAATAAGTAATAAATGTGATGTTTGTTCATATGTTTGCCATATATCATGCTTCGTTAACTTTATATACTTATAGCTTTACATTATGGTATCATCATATTCTCATGTACTTACATCTCATTGTATGTTATTTATTCATTTTGAAATAATCTAAACTTCTTTAATCATTTCAAACCCATAATTATCTATTTCATAATTGATTCAATTTCATTAATTCACATTCTATTGGGTTGGTATTTGAGGTATAGTAAGATATTGCTTAAAAGAGAATAGAGGAAAGAAGAATAAACTTTTCATGGTTAAGTCGCGAGTGCAAAATAGATCACGGATGCAATAGAAAAGGCTTGCAAATAATAGAAGAAATAGAAGAAGAATTCAAAGGAGAAATGGCAGGCTTTATCATGGGTACGACAGACTTGGCTTTTTTTTGCTCACATTTTGACAACAATAAACCCAAAAAACTTATCTTGCAGGTCTATAATATTGTGATACGCCCTAAACCTCGTAAGCATCTGGCTTACTCTTGAAAGCCCACTTTTAGGACTTAAGATCGAATAAGGTTTGTTAGACTCATAAAAGCCAATCGCTTCATAATGAATAGGGATTCAACCATTACGTGATGCACTTTAGCCTCCAAAAACTACAAGAAAAATGCCCTTTAACGAAGGAAAATCCAATCGTTAAAAGTCAAAATTCGATCATCAAAAGCTTATAATGACTAGCAAATCCGATCGTCACCCGGTCATTAAAAGCCCCGAGCTTAAAAGTATACACGACCGGATATTGTATCAGGTTGTTATTATATATAATGACTGGATCATATCCGGTCATTGAATCTTGAGTTTTTGCAACCAGATTTTTCCCCTCGTTGATGGTGTTAACTTTCAACGAAGGGCAATTTCGATTGTTGAAAGAATTAATGACCATTTTTATTCTGGGCGTTGAAGTATATGTTGGTCGTTAAAAGGATCCACGGCTGGTAACATTTTGGTCATTAACATATATCCGGTCGTTAAAATCATTAACGACCAAAATATTTTTCCCCAATTAACTGTGTTCAATTTCAACGAAGAAAATTTTGATCGTTAAAGGTATATTGTTGCAATCGAATTTTCCTACGCTAAAAATAAATTCAATCACCAATATTAAATTTTTAAAATAATTAAAATATTTTATTTGAATAGTATCTATAAAGATCATTTACACACACATATCCAAAATTATAATCAATAAGCCTTTCATATATTGCAAAATATCAATTACAAAATATACCAATATTTCGAAATTATTTTAACATTATATTTGTCTCGTAAAAGTTTGTTAATAAAAATAGTCCCTATGCATACTAATTTCTGTTGACTTAGAATCTTCAGAATAAAAATACATAATGAACCTCATACCTTCCTTGTTTATCGTTTAGAAAATCTGTAGAATTTAAAATATAAATTTATGATTACTATTCATGCACAAATTAAAGGTAATAAATCAAATGGCAAAAAAATTGAATACTTTCAATTTAAAATATCATTTACCTTAAATGTCTAAAATCTCTAATAAGTGTAATAGTATATAGACTTCAAAATATCCAAAAAAAAGATAGGTATTACAAAGAAAAAGTAAAAAATAATATTAAGTTCAATGACATAAATAACAATGAAAAAATAAGATACAGCTTAGACGCATGATATACAATTCCTGATGTACTAATAAAATTCCAAACTTGCATATAGGCTTTACAATATCAAAGTTCATTTTCATCTCCAAATTTATAAAGAAACCCTGCTCATGAGTATCTTTATTAAAACAAATTTTGACAAAATAAAAAAAGAGCAATTTTGGCCCAACAAGCATCAATTTTGTATGCTCTACCAATTTGCATTTGGAGCAAAATATTATTCACAATAGTCTTTCAAACCTATTTTCAATAAGTTTAGTCAAATCATTTTTAAAGCAGCATTTCAAAGAGGAGCCATGCTATCTTCAAATGCTTATCCTATGCTGATGTTAGCTTATTATAATCAATCCAACACAATTTAATTTAGTGACATTAGATTCAAATCATATTCTAGCCACACAAAGTCAATTATTGTTGGCATCTAGAAAGTTCCTTGGTTTTGGTCCAAAAGGCATTTCTTATGCTGTTCATAAAGCAAATTAACTCAAGACTAAAAAGAAAAATAATTACAATCAACAATTATAACAATAAAATGCCAGAGTCTATAGAAATCTCAATCTTATTGCTGTCCATCTAAGATGTAAATTAAAGCCAACATTACAAGCAACATACTATAATATAATATGAAGTGACGTCTTTAGAAAATACTGTTCTCTATGGAAAATGAGAGAAATATAAGCCACTTGGGTGTTTTAATTAATATGATTTTAGTCAAACTCTTAACAAATGCTCTAAAGATAGACATTATATATATATGAGTTCCAAGAGTCCACATATAGACTATGTTCATTCAGTTTCTGACAAACTAAATTCTTGATAGTTATATACCTCAATCAGCTATAACAAATGCTTCAAGATATATTTGAACAAGAGGAAATTATGCACCTTGAAATGAGGAATTTTATAAAATTCTAACAATCAGGTCCCCTTAGCACAGCACTTACAGCCACAGTGAACACACTCAACCACCTTCTCCTCTCTTAGATGACTTGGGACCCTACACATAAATAACTCTGCTATGTACTTCGAATAACTATCCTTTTTCTTTTGATAAGATAGAAATATTTATTATTACAAATTGAATGAAGCTCTGAGGCTAAACATGAGTACAAGAGTGACCACTGTCACAAATCCAAAGCCATTGCTTACAAAAGGAAGTACCAGCATCCTACTGATAAAAACCTAATGGCTAGTAAAAGAAACATACCAAATTCATAACAGTGTTCAACACCCAAACCAGTATTCATAACAGATGAATAACTATCCTTCAAAGGATATTTCTCACCAGCATAAAAAAGCAAGTGCTCTGTAAAGAAAATGGCACACCACAAACAATTCAATAAAAAAAGAAAGGGTATTTTAGTTATAGTTAAACAAGAAAAGTGCATTAGGTAAGCAGAATCTCGAGTTCTCCTATTGTACAATAGTAGCAATAGAAGTATAAACAACGGAAAAGAAAGCATGATTGATCACTATTAACACTTAAAATAAACAAATATGAGAGCAATTACCAAAAAAATCTATAGCAAAATTAAACAAAAACATATAAATTTATCTAATAATATAGACAAAGGAAGAAAAGAGAAAGACCCAGCAAGTTGCAGATTATATTTTGAATTGAAAAAAAATCAAAATATCAAAAAGAAAAATCCAAATAATTAGCAAGGGTTAGATTTCGAAGTTAGAACCAAATAAAACTAAAGTGCTTACCACAATCAGCCCCATGTATAGATTCTCAAATCCTCAAAATATCTTAGAGTTGGTTCTTTAATCAAGAAAAAATGCAAGTTTAAACCTCATCAAGTGTCTAGTTCATTATATTTTTCTGGTTCCAAGACCATGAAATAAAATCATGATAATGAAACAAACCTCAGTTGCACCAATTAATGTTTTCATCAATTTTTTGTCTGAAGCCAGCCTTTCTTCAACAAGACGGGTAGTTTCTTGTAGTGCAGATTTTCATTCAAGACCAACTGATTCACCAATCTGGTAAAACATGGACATGGGCATCAAAGGCTTAAAAAATGAGAGAAATAGAAAATTTTTCTAATATAAAAACATCTCTTGAAAGGTGAAAAAAGTAAGCTAAAAAACTGCAATACTTAATCAATGCTACAAAATCAAAATTATAGTCACTTGCTGCTCAAATTTAGGGAAACTTAAGACGAAACCATTCACTCAATGCTCCAGAATATGAGACTCCAAAAACAAAGTATAGATTCTCCACATCTATTCCATTGAGCTTCAGGTTCAGGGAGTCCTACAAAAGAAAAAATTGCTGAAGAAAAATGAAAAATTAAATAGAACCAAAACCAAAAATTGGATTCCACAAGGAATTATAGGGATAGCTATGCTCCTCATTGAGGGAAAGGGAAAAAACAAAATTAGAGAATCATCTTCAATAGTTTAGAAAGCCACTACTAAAGCCTAAAGTTACAGGCCAAAATAGGAATAGATCACATAACTTATTGAAGAAGTGACCCTCATTTCTCTACACTTAGGGCCTTCATTTACAAATTATTGGAATTTTAAACTTCTAGGTAGGCACAAGTATCTACATTTTTACATCTTTTGTATCTAAACAGCTACTCATTTGGTTTGTTGAGATGAACATGGAACTCAAACAAAAATGCAGGAATTCTGATTATGCTTGCCTGATAATATTGATGGAAAATAGCCAAGTTGAATAACACCTATTTAGATGAAAGATAGCTCAAATTCTTAGTCTCTGATGTTTCAAAGGGCGTGTTTTTACCATAATATTGATGTTCAAGAGAAACAACAGTAGCTCCAAACTTTTTAGCCAAAACCTGTGTATTACAAAAAGCATTAAATGTAACTTTTTTACCTATAATGTTCAATTCAAAAAAAATCAAAAGGGATCAATGTTTTAAAACAAATAAAAAATGATAGGAACCCATACTACATTTTTAGTCACATACATGACAAAATTGGAACTTTTGCTTAATCTTAGTAAAGTATAAAAATTAGACTCCAAACTGGATCAGATACTACCAACAAAGTGTACATTCTAAGGCTAAAGTAAATCATTAATGAAAAGATAAAAACTTACACTGATATAATCATTGGCAATCCCATTGTACGAAGCTTCACCATAAATTTTTAAGAAAATGGGTCCATCTGGAACTCTAAAGTAATCAAAGAACTCATAATACCACTTCTTAAACTTATAATGATCCTGCAAATAACAAAACCACACATCGAAAAAGCACATAAAGAAAAAAAAACAAATAAATAAACATAGTTGAGCTAAAATAATATTTCCCAACCCAATAAATAATTAAAACCCAGATAAAATAAAAAAACAAAAAATTATAGACTAAAGACTTTGAAATGAAAGGTTACACAAGGAGAATAGTGGTCTAGAGTCTGATTGAACCAAAGTTCCTGAGTGGTCAAGTAATTGTTGCTTCCAAACAATCGATTAAGCATCAAACGAGGAGAAGCGAAACCACGAGATGATGTCAAAAGAATAATGAAGACTATCGATACTCTCAAATGTGAGAAAAATTATAAAACTAATGAACTAAGTAGTTAAAAAGAGGATAAATAAATGAAGCAAAGAATTGTAGAAAATAGAAAAAAATTAAAATTTGAAAACCATTCTTTTCGTACCTGCATAGCTTTCTCCTATAAGAAAGAGTTTTGGGATTTAAATTCTAGGAATTTCTCATACCACTTCAATAAGAATATAAGCATATCATTGGCTGTGAAGAATAAGAAACAGTAGATGAATGCAAAATGAACCATAAGCTAAAAACCCTTAGTTTTGTTTTATATCATTGTTAATGACGCGTTAAATTAGTTGAAAGAAAGTGAGAGTAGTTGTCATGTACCTAGTTTAGTTTAGTTTAGGTCTGGAAGATCGACAGAAAAGGGTTTGCATTTTTCGCAGACAAAGAAGGGTTTGTATTTTTTTGCTATTTTTTCATCTTCTGGGTTCACGATTTTTTGCCATTTCTCATTTTTTTGGTTTTGTGTGGGTATCGCAATTTTTTATTTTATTTTTATAAAATAATGGAGGGTTATTTTGGAGGTAAAGCATCTTGAAGTCCCGCGAATTTTCTTAGAGCATTAACCACTGAAATTATAATGTTTCAACCACCGAATCTAAACCTCTCATTAAATATACAAGAACTAACGACCGGATTAATTTTTCTTCGTTACTTGTATATTTTAATGACCAGATTTTCATCCCTTCGCTAAATTTTAATTGTTAAAAATTTATTTTCTTGTAGTGAAAAGGTATGAGATAGTGCACCAAAGTATCCTTATCCATTTACTAATGAACAACTTATTAGACATCTGTTAAGCATCACAAAGCATCTATTATGGAGTTGCCACCCAATAGAATATTTGAAAAGTTCCAAAACCTAAAAGAGTTCGAATTTTGCTCTTATTTATACCCTTGATTAATGTTATATAAATGCATTTAGTGATTGATATATTTCATCTCTTTTCTCACTCAAGTTATCATTCACAGAAAAATAAATGCGCATTCAAGCATGTTGGAAAGCGATAAAGCATGGCATGGAAAGCATTAAAGAATGTAAGAACAAAGTAAATATAAAATCATACATAAATCGGGCAATTAATTGAGTTCTTTTGATGAGGACATTGGTCTTCGCATGTACATTTACAAAAGGCAACCATTTTGGTGTATTTTTAAGTAAAATAAGGATAGTTGATCCCTTACGGCTTCGAAAAAAAGGAATCCTATTAGTCAATTTTAAATAGAAAATCTTTTGTATTTATAAAGAGAAATTTCTTAATTTACATGTAATTTTATGGATGAAAATCGAGATATTGGTCTCTTTTATTATAGAAAAATCCCAACCAAATTTGTATAAAAAATCATTAAATGGATTTTTATTTTATCGCTTGAAAAATCATTTATTTACAATAAAAAAGAGCATTATAATAATAATAAAGAGGACATGTATAAATCATGCCATTAGTTGAATAAGGAACATTGGTTGCTTCATGAATATTTATAAATTCTTTTGTATGATTTTTGGAAAAAAATCGGACATTGGTCAATTTTATAAGAAAAATCAAATAAATTAAGTAGAAATATTTTAGTGTCATTTTTTTCGATTATCGTGCAAAAACTCATTTTTTACTAGCTATTACAACCGATCAAATGGAAAGTATTAAAAATAATATTACAAGCTCGAATAAGGAATTAAAAAGAAATCCTAATCTAACTTACTCTGCTTTATCCTCCAATCTGACCTAAAAGGGGAATTATATATATATATATGAAACAGTGATAACAATAATATTAAAAGCATTAATGATAATATTAATAATAATTATAAATATTATCATTAAAAATAAGAATAAAAATATGACTTGAATTAAATATTGTAAAAATATACAAACAAGCTATTTGATAATTAAATCACAAATATTAATTAGTTGGACTAATTAAATAAACTTAAATAAAATAAAATAAATAATCAATTATTAAAATATATTATAAGAAAAATAATAAATTGGCATAATAATTTGTCACAAATATAAATTAATTAATTAATTAACAAATGTAAATATAAAATATAATATTAATAAAACACATATTAGATATTAGATAAAATAAAAAAATTAACAAAATATGTTAAGACAATTAAAAATAAATAAGCTAATATAATAAACTAATTAACCAATAAACAATTAAAAAATATATAATGAAGAAAGAAAATGTAATAAAATTAAATAAGCTAGCATCGCTAAAGGACCTGACGAATTCTTATTATGCAGGAGCCAAGGAAAAGCCAATATTTGAGCTAAAAAATCTACAAAAAACATAAATAACATATGAAAAAAATAATTAAAATATATTATCAAAAGGATAATCAAATAAATAAATAATTAAATTAAATTAATATAATTAACAAACTAACAATAAAGCCAATAGCTAGCAAATAGCTTAATACACTAAGTTAATTAACAAATTAATATAATAAAATAAATAATTAACAAAGTTAATAAAATTAACTAAATACACACCAAATTAGATGATAAAAAAATTAATTTATTAACTAATATAATAAATTAATTGACAAAATTAGTTATTAAATATACAATTAATCAATAATTAATTACAAATATGTGAAATTAATCGCATATTGCAATAGATCTACAAAATTAACAAATAATAAATAAAGAAAATAATATTTACATAATTAATTAAAAATTAGTTATTTAAATTTACAAGTTTTAGGGCTCGAGAATATTACCTTAAATATCGGTTTGTCACAGGACAAGGATTTGATGCTCTACTGATTTTTCCTATTTTATATGATTTTTAGAATTTTTTTTAAGTTGAAAATTATTGATTTTTCATGGGAGAAAGGAAGAAGAAAAGAAAGGAAGAAGACAATTAGTGGGAGAGAGATGGTCATAATTAGACCAAAAAGCTGGTTAGAAAACCCATAAAACCTATCCCAAATGGGATAAGATTAAGGGGATTTTTTCCCCAGGCATTTTCTCTTAAATTCTAGTGTAGAATTACAGCTTTGGGGTGAGTCATAGACCTGGTCCATGACTCAACTGATGGACTTTGTTCGTGAGTCAACTCACTGGCCCGATCCGTGAGTTAACTTTGACTTTTTCCTCTTTTCTCAGCCGACCGTCCTCTAACTCAAAATATTTTATCATTTCTAGGCATAGAGATAATATTTTTTCAACCTAGCATCTTCTAGATATTTGTTACCTTATGTATTATTTTTCCAATGAATCAAAAATCACTTAATTTGGAATTATAGATTAGGATTTATGGATAAAATATTGATGACTGCTCCTCGGAGATTTTCAAGGATATAATTGGTGTTTTGACTTTGAAAATTTACTGGGAACAATGGGTTTAGAATTAGATCATACTCTTTCCATACAAATTTCTCAAAAATGAGTCTAGTTTCTATAAAAATTAGATTCATATCAATGAGAACTCTACAAAGGGAGTTATACCTAGAATACTATAGACTGATCCAGGTATAGGGAAGATTCGGGTCACCTATGTTCAAGTCTAATTTCGAGAATCTTAAACACCAAACTGGATTTAGGTGTCTTCATCAAAGTCTTAGTATATGTATTAAGATTCAAATGGCTTTTGAATTATATAATTATTAGATCTTTAGTCTGAGATAAAGTTGAAAAACTCTAGACTGCTCTAAGTTTTGAAACCAATTTTTTCATTTTGCACTACTTGAAAGGGAAAGATCCCAAAAAGGATTTTTAAATGTTTAAAACCTGTAAGAGAGATCAAAAATCATTTTAAAAACAAAAAACCCAGAGATAAAGCTCGGCACCCCTGATCCTTATCCATTTATGAGAAACTATTTTCTCATAAGGTAACTCTATTTAGGAGCCACCTCAGAACCCGGTGTCTACAAATATATTGCCTAACAATTACTTTATTTAAAATAAATTTTAAAAACTATAATTTTACATGAATTTCATCAAAGAATCCATTAACAAGATCTCTAATTCAAGTTCTATATTTTGATTTCAATATATATATAACATAGCATTATGTTCTACTGAAATATTTACAAAGTTACTAAAATATTAGTGATCTCTCAAAATTTTGGAGCACTTAGGTTAAATTGAAGTTCATCTTATTAGAAATTAACTTTAACACATTCTCCTTTCAAATTTGCCCTTGCATGCGATATTCTTTTTATGTTTTAATTTAAGGATTTAGCCTCCACTTATCAATTAAATCCATTTGTATGAACATATGCAAAAATCATTATCTCATTCTCCTAATTTAGCCTTGATTCATCATAATCAACTGTAATCACACATGTATGGCAATAAACACACTAAGTTCCTATACCTTAGCCGATCGAAACCCACAATCTTCTTCAACCTTTAATCATTTCTTTTCCCCTATTCTCGGTCACCTCTCCTTCTATAGAAAATCCACACAAGCATTATGTCCCAACATTTCCTTTCCATTGGAATGCATCACCAAAATAAAAAAAGCAGATGCAGGATATAATGTAGGCAACCCGTTACCTTTACTAATCCCACTTCAAAAACCTTTTTCTCAACCACATGCAGTAGAATTTCTTGAGGGTTAAAGAGAGAGAACATTCAAATCTTTAAAGAGAGATGAGAGAGGAGAAAATGTATGCTTTCTCTTGCCTTTGTTGACTAAGACACTTAAATCCTCTAATATCAGCTCTTCTCCCTTTTACATGCTGCGTTTAGAAACTTAAGTGGAAGGGAAAATATTTCATTTAATCCTCTTCCATTTCTTTCTCTTTTAAAATCTACCCCATATAAACTTTCTTTCAATATTATCCCCAAACTTATCTTCCCTCTTTTAATTATGTCCTTAACATTAACATATTTAATCATTCATAAAAATAGTATAACATAAATTTACCAATTTTCCCTTTTATGACCTTAATTTGAATTTCACTTCTTTAATTAAATATTAATCAAATATAAATCATTCAATCATGTATTTTCTACTAGGGTTAAAGTCGGTGCCTTACATTGCTTCTGATAGAGTTATTAGGAAGGCAAAGAACCCGCTATCAATAGAGAAGTCACCATTGTTAATGATAGATATTTAACTATTGGATGATAGCTATGGTTGAGACTAAATGGAACATCATTGTAAAACTCTGAAGCAAAAACTTGTAGCCCAAACTTGTGTGCATCAAAGATAAAAAAAGTATGTAGCAGCAAGTAAAAACTTGTATCAACAGGCCAAATGTAGCCCTTGGGAAAAGAAGTCCAGAGGAAAAAGTCTTGATATTTGTTAAATTCATTGAGAGAGAACGATATGTTTGGTTTGTTGAAGAATCAACATCATCGAGCCCTCTAAAGATGGGATATAATTAATGACCACTCATTAAGATAAACCAAGTATGTAATTTTGCATGCTCAAATTATGTTACATATAGAATGCATCATGCTGAATGTTCAATTACATGCTCTGTGGTTTTATTATAGTCATATTCTCTATAGTCTGAACGGGAAAGGGCAGTAGAGAACCCTTAAAAGAAGAAAGTGAGCATCATATAGAAAACCAAATAAGGTAGCAAGCTGAGTAATAAGACCAATAATGAATATAGAGAAACCAATTGCTATTGTTAGAGATGAATTGCTTATTAATGTTGACAACATATAGGCAAAACCAATCATATTTAGCTATAAAAGATAAAATAAAAGAAACACAACTGTAAAACTATTTTTCTTAAAGAAGTGAAACTGAAACATCATTCCTAATAGAATGAGCAAAAGTGATGAAATATGAGCAAGTATTCTATTCCATATGATCCATGACAACTAATTTGCAGATTCCTAAAGACCTATCATACTCAATACCTGGCATAGTTTAAGCTCTTTCTCTACAATCAAAGATCCAATGTGTAACACAAAAGCAAATGTTGCAAATGTAAGAAGGAGAGATGGTCCAACAGTAAATCATGTAGAGAAATTATCTTTTACACAAAGTCCAACGGCTTAGCTAACATTAGGTTCTCTAATGAAAAAATGAGCAATTTAATGCTCTATTACAATTTGAAGAGGAATTATGAATTTCAATAAAACATCTTCAAAAGAATCTTGATCTCTCACCAGGATAAAATTAGTTATAAACCATAGCTTATCCATTATTTTGAATGATTTAACCTCTACAATAAGGATCTCTGCATTTCTAAGACATTACTCCTTGCAGCAACATTGATTCATCATACAAAGATGTCAAAAATTGCAACGAGAATAGGTGAAGGGGTGTTCCACTCTCACTGTACCAATATAACATTCTCTAAAAATCTCAACCCACCAACTTGATACTTACAAAAGAGAGTAAAGGACCTGTGAAAGTTTACAACTACTTGGATGGTCAATTAAGTTCCTTCAAATAGGGAAAACCATAGAAAAATCATGAAAATAGAAAGAATCACGTAAAAAAGGAAAAATCATAACTGAGTAAATAGTTGATTTAGCTACTTATAGGGTTAAGAATTTGCATACCATTAGGACTCTAAATGCCATAAAGTTTTATATCAAACTAAACTAGCTTTATTATCAAATAATAATAACAACAACAACAACAACAACAACAACAACAATAATAATAATAATAATAATAATAATAATAATAATAATAATAATAATAATAATAATAATAATAATAATAATAATAATAATAATAAGATTTTAACATACAAAATATCAAAACTAAGAGGAGTAACTTTAAAATAACACAATGTTTGACTAGGTAAAAACCTGAATCTCCACACTAAGATGATAAAATCATATTTTGAATACAAGTTCAATGATTTTTATAGTGTTCTATCATAGTGCTTCCTTTGTATTTGAATGAATGAAAACAATAAAACCAACATACTTAATAGATGAACATAGCTTATAAATAAAAGGTTGAAGATGCAATTTGGTCCCTAATATATGGCAAAAAGGGCAATATAATTTCTAAAGTTTAATTTGATGCAATGTCACATCTGAAATTTGAAAATTGAAGCAATTTGGCCCCTAAAAAATAATTGATCCAATCCTTGAGTGATATATGTCAAATTTTTAAGCATCAACTATTATTTCAAGGGTTTAATTGCCTTAATTTTAAAATATTAGGGGAGACATTATACCAAATAAAACTTTAAGGACTACATTGCCCTTTCTGCAAAACATTAAGGACCGATTTGCACCTTTGTCCTAAATAAAACCAATACACTTAATATCCCATAAAAGAAGCTTTCTAAGAGAAAATAGATAAAGGAATCATATTGAAATATGCTTGAAGTTATTTTCCTATGGAAGTTAAAAGGTTGTATTTTTAGAGGATTTTTTTCTTCTAGGTATCAAAGGGGGTCTTGTAGATGCCAATCCACACTAAAACCTAGTCAAATGCCTCCCAAAGTATTTGTAATACCCTGAAATTTGTATCAGATATGTATGGTACATTATAGAGCATGAACAGTAACCCTAGGATAGTTTTTGTGGTAATTATAGTAAAATAATATAAAAAATTTTAAAAGTTAACAAGTGTTAAATGTGCTCAAGTTAGGAAAATTCAAGGATGGATGACCTTATGGAAAATTTGACTTAGTGCTGGAATAATAAAATAGATGTTAAATGGAGTTCTTTGGTATAATTTGAGTAAAAATTGAGCTCGAATAGGCCCTTAAAATAGAAAGGGTTGATTGAAAGTTTGATCAAGCTGTAAAATATTTCACGGACCTTCAAAAATTATTTTGATTGCTCAATTTTACTAGAAATAGTTTCAATTAGCAACTAAAAGTGAAAATTAATTTTTTTTTTGTGAATTTTGAATTTTTGGGTTTTTGACCTGTTGATTTTTCCTCCAAAGCTAGAACTATATAAAAATAATCTTTGAATAAGTTAAAAGTTTATAAAAACTCTTATACATATGTTTGGACATATAGGGAAAATTTTTAGAGCATTCTGATGAGTGAAACACTCATTTCCAAAAAATGGTAAAATTTGAGTTTAATTTAATTAACCATGTTAAAAGGTATTTTTAATTGGTTCAAAGGTATAATTATCATAATAAATTTGGTTAAAATGGATTGGAACCAAAAATTGAGCAAGGGATTTGGTGGAAGAATTAATTAGGCCAAAATGGGTTAATTAAGTAAAATTGGGCCCATTTGGTTGGACCAAAGTGGTTGAACCTGATTTATCCCAATTAGGATGAGCATAAATAGGAAAAAAATCATAAAAATCTGGAGAAATCAACCAATTTCTCACTTTTTTCCAGTCATCCCCTAAGTCTTCCATTCTTTCATTTTTCTTCATCTCTCCTTTAGGTAAATCTATCCCATCTTTCATTCTAAAACAACTTATAAGTCCTAATTCCATTCCTATCCACCTCTAAAGTTCATTTTGAATTGAATAAGTAAAGAAAATCATGTAAAGAAAGATGGAGGAATTGAAGAAATAAAAGAGGGAGAATTAGGTCAACTTGAGGTTTAAGGGAAAATAAGTGGAGAAAGATAAGAACAAGGTGAAAAGGGATGATTCAATTCATTTTAGGTGAGTAGACTCAATCTTAAACTTTAGTTCAATTAATTTCCTTGAATTTTATGAGAGTTTACATTATATAACTATAAGAGTTTGCGTAGAAAAGTGAGATAATTCAAGATAACATAATAGAATGATAAATTAACATGATATGAACATGAATTAGTGAAGATATGAAAATAGGAATGAGAAAACTCATGTGGGCCAAATTATGAATAATAGCATAATGTGGGGTATCTTGATAATTGATGACATATTTTGTAGAAAATACATAGTATGATGTATAAAGAATGCAACATAATTAATTAGAATAAAAAAATTAAGTAAACATAATAGTGTATAAAGAATGCAACATCATTAAACATAATGATGTACCTAAAGATAATTTAGGAATTATAATGTAAATTGAATATGTAATATCATATAAATGTATTACATGACCTTAGGAACATATATAATATATAAATGAAGGAAGAATTGCATCAAATTTATAAAACCATATTGAAACCAAATTGTACATGTCAAGATAATGGTATGTCTTCATTACTTTTATATGATATTGTATGTATATACGATGAATGTGTAATCATTGAGCATGTTTGGGGACATAATGTGATTAGTAAAAAAATGATATAAAAATATGAACTTAAAGAATAATGCAAAATAATTTAATACAACATTACAAAATGATGTTTTAACATGTAATAAACATGAAATGAGAAGGAAATCAAGCATAATATAGGTGATCATATTATGGCCGAATTATGTACTATGTAGTATAATAGGATAATATCATGGTAAATGGCATGTTAAGCATAAATTGAGTAATACAATAATGAATATATATATATATATATATATATTATGGTTAATTCAAGCTAAAAATAATGTATGGACATAAGATTTAACATGTGTACATGAGGGTATACATATAAGTAACAAAGAAATATTAAGGTAAAATGGGTACAAGTTAGTATATACATATGTATATATGAGTAATTTGATCTTAGAAACATATATGGCATGAAATAAAAGAAGAAAACACATTGTATGTTTAATATCGCATTGAGATCGAATGGTGTACTTGTTGATGATGCAATATTTTATCCTGTTTAGATATTATTTACTATGTACATTATGAATTTACATTTAGTATTGATGAATCTATGAGAAATGTATAAGTTAGATATGATACATAATGGTAATAACATAAAGATTGGTGTAAAAATATAACATAATGTGAAACATTATAAAAGAATGTGATTAACAATTTCAGAAGGAGAAAAATTATAATTATATAGGTAAACAAGGACCTAATGGTAAATAATGCATAAAAGATGTCATAAAGGTGATAAAATAAAAAATAATGTAAAGAGTGTAGTTAATAGTTCAGGAAGTGTAGAATGCTAATTATGCAAAAAGATAGGGATCAAATAATAAATTATGTATAAAAGTTATCACAAGTGTGGTTAAATAAGAAATAAGAGCAAGAATATGATGAATATGTTTAAAAAGGGTAAAAATGTAATTATGCAATAAGCTAAGGGCAAAACGATAATTTGGCACAAAAATGTGATTATAAAGGTTAAAAAGAATCAAATAGGATAAAAGAGGCAAAATCATAAATAATAAAAAATGCAAGGATCAAAATGTAATTTATCATCTTATGAGTAAACATGAGCATCAAAATGTAATTTTCCATCTAAGTGAAATTAGAGGTCAAAGGAAGTAAAAATGGGTCAAAATGGAAGTTAAACATGGTCAAACATGGTAAATAAAAATTTTAAGGACCTAACCATAATTTTTATTCAAGTGGGAATTATGTAGAATGTGTCAAGAATAATAAGTGTAAAAAGGTTTGAGTAGTAAATTTGGAAAATTAAAGAAGTTAAATAAATTAAATTAACAAAAAGTAGCAATAAGGGTAAAAAGGTAATTTAGTAAATTAAAAGGAAAAAATTTTCACTTAAGATGAAATAAAAGTCAAAGGAAGGGCTTAGGGACTAAATTGTAATATGCCATCATATGGAAAGGTACAAGGACTAAACTATAAATTTTAAATTTTAAAATGGAACCAAAGCAAAAAGAACCTAAAAGAATACCACTAGAGTAAATTTGACACAATATATGGGGAAAAAAGGAAACTTTGGGGACTAAACAGTATTTTACCATCACATGAGGAAAGACAAGATCAGAATGGAAAATTGTAAGCAATATTGGTACAAAATTTAAAAGTGAGCAAAGTGGCACATTTTGAAGGAAATTAATATAAAAGGGTGAAAAGGAAAAGTTTTGGTCCATTTAAGGAAGAGTTTTAGATAAGAAGATAAGTAGAAGAAGATATAAATGACGATTTAAGGTATTAAAGGAACAAATTTTAGAAAATTTTATTAAAAATAACATTAAAGATAAAATGGCAATTCTATTTATATTCATTTATTAGATGAAATTTTATGTAATCTAACCACCACTAGGCAACGACAGCGCGTGGTTTGTTTGACTACATGCAGAAATAAGCAATTTGGGAACTTGAGGTGAGAAGTGCGAAATGGTATGTACATGTATTGTCCTTATGGATAAGGAGTTTAGACATTCTATTTTATGTACTAGGTTTTTGAATTATCGGCATGTAATATATAACATTGATTTGTGGATGTTAATTAGTAAGGAACATCTGTATCAAAATATTTGTGAATGGAAATTTTGTGAATGTGTTGTAACAATGAGTTGTGGTTGAATTTTAGAAGAATTTTAGAAGTGTTGTGAATGCTTTGAAGTACAGGAGGTGGAAATTGCTATTTGGAAGTGTGATTTTGATCATTTACAGGTTTGGGTAGCATGAAATATAAATCGTCATGTTGCCAAAATTTATAATAAGTGAATAGTAACCTCACAATGCTAAAATGAAATTAGAATCCAATGGTTAAAGATTTGCTATTAATCGACAACAAAAGTGATTAATTAAATTAACAACCAATGACCATGTAAACATATGGAAACTAGAACTGAAAGTAAAGAAATTACTACGAAAATCAAATTGATCAATAATAAAAGAATAAATATGGTGTCCATAATTGATAATTGATAATCGAAATGTGAACTTAAGAATTTGTTGTTTTGTAGGATAATTAACTTGTGTAACCAAGAAATGTCATCAATAAAAACCCATAATGTACAAATTTATGAATGAATATATTTGTTGAAAGATGTTCTAAAAATGTCCTTTCGCTCGTGCTAAGTCAGTCATGATGAGAAATTTTAAATTTTAAATATGGTTATGGAGTATGTTCATACAAATATAACTAAAGAGATCCATGTTGACTTTGAGAGTTTGTTTCTTTATTTGCATTGATCACTACAAGAAAATATTCAATTAGCAACAAAAATTAGCAACTAAAATTAACAACAAAAGAAGTGGTTGTAGATTTGACCATTGCTAATTTTTACCGACAAAATTGATTTTCGTTGCTAAATTTAGCAATAAAATTTACAATTTCCATTGGAAAATTCACAACGGTGCCATTCGTCGTCATTCCGTCACTAAAACTTATTACAATTTTTTAATTATTATTTTCTAAGCATAATTGAATTTCTACCACCTTCCATTCCAGGAAGGGATTCCTCAAGTTGTTCCCTAGCATTCTATTGCATTAGCAAAAAATCATATATTGACTCGCTTAAAAATCCACTCCACTGATCAAAATGTCGCTTAATGTCCCACCATGGTACGTTAACATAAAAACCAATATATTTTATATCAATCATTTTGTCGGTTGGATTAAAGAATTTTGTTATAATAAAAATTAAGCTATAATGTTAAAATTTAAAACCATATAAAAGGCAGTTCCAAAAAATATCCAAAATCGCTATTAACAGCAACCCACAACTCAAAATAAATAAAAGAGGCACCTAATAATTAATAGTGGATCAGATGAGTAAGTAGGGTAGTGGCTTAATCAACTTCCTCCATCTTGCTTCCTTCCGTATCAACATCACCCTCCTTCAAGGTAGGCATATCAGCATCTGCTTCACTAGCATCCTCATCAATGATCAATCCCAGTTTTAACATCCTATGGATCCTATTGCTAAAAGTGTTGGGATCATCCATGCTGAACCCAGAAGTTAGCAGAGTAGTCTCAAACCGTAGAAGCACCAGATTATTCATCACTTTGCAAGGCCCTTCAAACTTCTCCTTCAATTGTTCCTTCTTTTGCTTCTCATCTTCACTTTTATCAATTTTTAGACCTTCCTTTGTTGCAGAGACGAGCTTATTCCCTTAAAATTCCTTGACCTGACCAATAACATACTTATCAGTAGCATCAAACATGAACAAAACTTCGTAACCCTTCTTCTTTAGCTATTTTAGTTCAAATATAAACCAATATATAGAAAGTAATATCAGAGTTAGATTGCTATAAAATAGGCCTACCCATGGAAGCAAGAGTCATGAAAAGTTACACATCTTTTAGAAAACCAACAAGTATATGCAGACCCAACAAGTAAGATTGCTCGAGAACCCCAAGTAAAAAGAGGAACAATAAAGCCAGAATAGCAAGATAACATTATTTAGTTAATATTTTTCTATACATTAAGAAATTACTGAAATAAATGAATGTGTACAAGTAATTTCTCAAACGTACATGCATTAAAAAAAATCACAGCTAACTTTAAAAAAATATTAGTACCACTTGGTCCAAATGAATATCGTTCACATAATCAGTTTTCTCCTTGTGATTTCAAAAATTCTGATTCAAACTACAAAGCTAAGTGAAACGTTTTTAGAATTGTATTGTAATGATCCAAAATAAGCCCTTGTAGAATTCAAAGGCATTATCATGTTAATAATGTTTAATCAAGTTTAATTAGATGAATTATAAAAAGTTAAGACCATATGGATTAATAGTCTTATGTGATAGAGAGTTAGAAAGTCTATTAGCATTGTGTTATATAAGAGTGCATAATTAAAATTAAATATAGTTAAAGGATCATTTGGCATATAAGTGGGATTAATTGGTAATTTTATGATATGTTGTGTATGTGAATTATAAGGTATGATTTTATAAGGGTATAATTAAAAAGAGAAATTTAGTTTGTGGGCTAAATTAAACGAGGATAGAGATCTTGGGGCAATGTTAAAAGAAGGATTAGATGGGGTTAATCTTATAAGAGAAAGTAATTGAGGGGATTGAATTGTAAAATAAATGAGTGGGAATAGACTTTTGACATGCAAATAATTGAAGGAGCTAAAGGAGATTTTACCACCCACTCTATAATTTGGTGCCTTCTATGTAGGAGAGAGAAGTTCTTTATTTGAGAGTATACAGGTGGCTTGGTCGGCCACACCAAGGAGAAAACTAGATTTTTTTTTGTCTACTCTCTCTCATATAGGTTTATTCGTTCTCTCTTTAAAGTCCATAAAGTTGCTCCTCTCTTTTCTTATAAAATCCGACCTCTACACTCAAGGATTCTCCTTCTTTTTAATCAAAATGCCTATGACAAAAGCTTAGAGAATGGTGTCTTCAAGAAGTAAGTGATAACTCCAATTTTATTGTTTAATTTCAGTATATTTTTGTTTGTATCTATGTCTTATTTTGCATGATTTTCAGTGTTTTGTATAATAACTTTCTATTTTTATGTCAAATGAAATTATATTGATATTTACAATGTTTTGGTATGTTTAATGGGGTAATTTTGACTTATGTGCAAAAAAATAGGCAAGAGCACGGCTGAGACAAAATGGTCCCAACGGTGCTCGTTGAAGAATCCCCAATCCGCACCATTTTATTTTTTGGAATGACTTGCAGACATTAGAATCCAATCTTCACCGTCGAAAATGTAGATCAAGATGTTCGAAAGCTATGGTTAAAATTTTAGCTCAATCCAATGGTGAAATATTTGCAAACTGATAAATTTATAGGAATAGTTTTTCTTCTCTAAGGGGCCGCAATCAAAACCATTTTGTCCCAGCCGTGGCCAATGCAAAAATCAAGCTTTTTAGTCCATATGGTTCACACAGCTGAGAAAAAATTGTCTCAACCATGCCCAACCTAACTGGGCATGGCTAGGACACTTTTGTCTCAGTCGTGGCCATCAGTAGATCTCTATAAAAGTGACATTTTTTTGGCAGAAAAAAAGGGGAAAGTGAGGAGAGCTACCACATTTAGACCTAGGGTTTTTTCCTCTAATTTGCTTATGTTTTCCCCTTATTTTATGTTGTAAGTTAGATTTAATTCAATGTAAACCTTAGATTAGATTTATTTTCCAATGTAAGTTAGGGTTAGATTCAATTTTCTGCATTTACTTTAAGCTGTGTTCTTTATTTTGCTGGAGCTTTAAAGAAGGAGACTTGGATTCGGATTGGAGCTTCACAAGCTACAAATGGCTTCATGGGTTTCCTCTTTCCTTTCTCGTTTTACTTTATTTATGTTTAATTTGTAGTTTTGTTGCTTGGGGATCTTTGAATCCGCTACCCATAATATGGATCTTGAACATATTTTGATTTTTACATGAATGAATGGTCTATTTCACAGTTGTTTATTTGTATCTCATGATTTTTCGATCTATTAAGTTATTTTCCATCCATGGATGAATGGTTTTTATCATATATCTTTAATGGGTATTGAGCCTAATGGATTAGATTCTATGAATGATTTTGCTTAGTTTTTTCTATCATAAATGTTGTCTATTTTGGACGGCTCCAGAATGGGATTCTAGATGTGCAATATTTGTGATTTTAAGACTAAAGTGTGGAGTGACAAATGGATTTTGGGTTGCTTGACTCCGAAATGGGATGGCAAACCGAACTTAGGATGTTAGACCCGTACTTAGGCTAGTTGTTGGACTGGCTCCAAAATGGGACGTTTAGCAACTAGAATAGCTGGCTCCAAAATGGGACGCTTGGGTTAAGAGGGTTATCCCAGATTCATTCATATATGCTTTTAGGTAAAATTAATTCACATTGGGTATGGGATGGATGAGTGAACCCAAGCAATGTTTTAACTAATGTTTTAATCTCTAGTTTAATTAGCTTATCTTATTTATTTATTTATTTATTTTATATTTTTATTAGATTTAGAATGCTCTCTTAATCAAAAACTTGGAAATTTATCTAAGATTAACTCGCTCAACTCTAGATATCTAGCTTAAAACAACCCTTATCCCTTGGGTTCGATATTTGCAGATCTTAACTATGCTCCACTTTATTACTTGTCAATCTAGTATAATTGCTAGGTTTGCAACAAGTTTTTGGCGTCGTTGCCAGAGATAACGATGTTGTTTGTTTTATATCTTTATTTGAGCTTAGTTTGAGATTTTATTTTATTTTTCATTGTTTTTGATTTGGTGTTATTCTTTGCAGGAAGATTATGATGCACTTTCAAATGATGCATGGTTCTCTCTAAGATGATGAAATAGTTCTATTAAGAGCACAAATGGAAGAGTTGAGGAGAGAAATACGGGAAATGCAGTACTCACATCAACCTTCAACATTCTACTCATAGCCATCTTTTAAAAATCTTAGTTCACAATGGATATCGCAAGAGTCATGTGCCTCCAAAGTTCAAGTTCTTATTGAATTGCTTGAAAGTAAGGATAGGCAATTAAGAGCTTAAATAGAAGAATGGATGACCATAATTATTTCTCAAGAAAAAAAGATCAAAAATCAAGAGGCTTTATTGCAAAATCAAGAGAATTTATTGAAGACTCAAGAGCATCTACTGAGAGATCAAGAATTGGAACTTAAAAACCTGAAATCTAAGTTAGAATTCTTGAGTAATTCTATGGAGAATCGAGGTGATGGTGATAAGGAGAAATTGAGTCATGCACAACCAGTAGATAATAAAGAAATCAAGTATGGGGTGCATACATTGGAGAAGGGACCAATTATTGTTGAAGATAAGAGTTGTAGCTTAGAGAATGAATTCCAATCTCTTGTGAAGGGTGTTTCACCAAAAGAGCAAGAATTGTTTAACTCTCAAGTGGAAGCACTAAATTTAATCCACTTAAAGAGTTTATTAAGGCTAGAAGAGCCGGAGGAGTACGTGTATGAACAACCCAAGGTAGAGGGGTACTTCATCGAAGACATGATATTGCTTACCTTGGTGAATTTCGATAGGTTTCTCCTACTAACGGGGTAAAACAAGGAGCAAAGTCTGGAGAGACCAACATTTGGATCACAAACTTGGCCACCTAAAAGTAACACGAGTCAAGCTGGGACTCATTAAACCAGAACTATTTCTCTCTCTACTATTTAATTAGTTTGTTTATTTTGCTTGCTTTTATTTTAAGTTTCTAGTTTTTGTGTGTGTTTTTGTTAAATGTTTGGTGATTCATTTCAGCAATAGTGATTTTTGCATGAATAAGATTAGAAATGAGTTTATATTTGTATCAATTTTGGCACGATGAGCATGAATTCACCTCATTTAGCTATTTTTGAGTTTTATTTTCTAGTGATTCTATGTTTTATGTTAATTTTTGTATTTCATTTATTTTGCTATTGTTTTAATTTTAATTTTAAGATTTATGTTATTATTTTGTTATTTCTAGTTTAACTTTCACTTGTATTTTGATTTTAGTTTAGTTGTGATATTTGTTTTTGTTTGTTGTTGTTATTGCATGCTTTTTCACGTTAGTTAGCTTACCCTCATAGTTGTTCCTATTGTGAACAATCTTGAACTTAGAATTAGAAAGCCTTATTTAGATTAGTTGGAATAGCAAGAGACTGGTTGATTGTTGAATGAATTTTTTCTTTTTCGGTAGGTTTCAATTAGATCAATACCAGTAAGTCTCTTAATAAATATCCACTTTGGCTCTTTTTAAAAAAAAATAAAAACTAGTGCATGAAGTTGATTGAGTTGGAATTTTAGAGCGCTAGAATCTTCCTCATCACCCTTCAAAGCAATAAAATGACTCAAAAATGAGATTAGAAATGACTTAGACAATTTTTTTTAATCAAATTTTGAAAAGACCTTTGACCAACCTTTGTTTTATAATATCCCTTGCAAGCCCCATTGAGCCTATTTGAGCATACTAAATGCTTGTTTTTTTTTATATTTGTTGCTTATACCTGCATTTTGATCTCTTAAGCCTAAAAAGCCTTTGTCTTACCATTTTTGAACCGGCCATTCTAGAAGTATGTGAGATAAGTTTTTCTTGAAAAGTGCTAGTGAGTAAAGGGTTGCTCTTCAATTGTTAGATTTTAGTATTGGGGATACATTGACAATATCGAGTGAGATTGAAAAATTTCATAATGTAGTTCCCCTTTAAGAAGAATTTTTGTGAGTTCCTACCTATCAATTGTAAAATCGATTGTTTTAGCTATTAAAAAAAGGGAAAAAGAAGAAGAAGAAGAAGAAGAAGAAGAAGAAGAAGAAGAAGAAGAAGAAGAAGAAAGCTAGCAATCTTGGTTTCATCTAAGTGTGGGGTACTCTATGTATAGAGGAGAAGGATTCTAAGCCCTTTAAACATCAATTGAGCTAAAATCTTGGTAAAATATTTAGAGAGGATTCTTCTTCTTTCGTGTACTATTTTCTTGAGAAATGTTCTATATTTTTTATACCTAAAGCTTGGCAATAATGATGAATGAGTAAACATAGAGTTGACGTCTTATTTTTAGAAGAAAAAGGATGAGCTGAGGTAAAAATGGCAGTTCAAACTTGTGCATCTTAATTTTTTTTTCTTGATAGCCATACCTTAGCCACATTATAACCTTTTAAGTCCTAAGGATCTTTTCTTATTGAGAGTTATGTGTGGAGATGATCTTTGGATTTAGATGCTAAATGAGAGGCCTATGGCGTCTCTTAAGTTTCGAGAGCGAACCTGCATGTGCAATCTTTTATACACAAATTATTTTCTCAATTATTGGATTGCACTAGAAATTTTTGGTTTTAAAAGTTGTTTTAATTTTTTCTTCTTTTTTTTTGGCCTAGCACACACATATGAAGAGATTTGCTAGTATGGTCTAATTGAGTCTTTTCGATTAAAGACTTTGTTTAGTGACTTCTACTAAAATGTTGTTCTACTTTTTCTAAATTTGTGTTTTCTTTCTTTGAGTTTGAGTATATGGGAATGTGGTTTGTTCATTTGCTCGAGGTCGAGCAAAAGCTAAGTGTGGGGTATTTGATAACTCCAATTTTATTATTTAATTTCAGTATATTTTTGTTTGTATCTATGTCTTATTTTGCATGATTTTCAGTGTTTTGGGTAATAACTTTCTCTTTTTATGCCAAATGAAATTATATTGATATTTACAATGTTTTGGTATGTTTAATGGGGTAATTTTGATTTATGTTCAGAAAAATAGGCAAAAGCACATTTGAGACAAAATGGTCCCAGCTGTGCCCGTTGAAGAATCCCCAATTCACATCATTTTATTTTTTGGAATAACCTACAGACATTAGAATCCAATCTCCACCGTTGAAAATATAGATCTAGATGTTGGAAAGCTATGTTTAAAATTTTGGCTCAATCCAACGGTGAAATATTTAGAAACTAATAAATTTATGGGACTAGTTTTTCTTCTCTAAGGGGTCGCGGTCAAGACCATTTTGTCCCGGCCTTGACCAATGCAGAACTCGAGTTTTTTAGTCCAGAAGGTACACACGGCTGAGAAAAAACTATCTCAACAATGCCTAACCTGATTGGGCATGGCTGGGATATTTTTTTCTCAGCCGTGGCCATCAGCAGATCTCTATAAAAGCTATTTTGTTTTGGCAGAAAAAGAGGGGGAAGTGAGGAGAGCCGCCACACTTAAACCTAGGTTTTTTTCCTCCAATTTTCTTACATTTTCCCTTCATTTTATGTTGTAGGTTAGATTTAATTCAATGTAAACCTTAGATTAGATTTATTTTCCAATGTAAGTTAGGGTTAGATTCAATTTTCTGCATTTACTTTAAGTTGTGTTCTTCATTTTGCTGGAGCTTTGAAGGAGGAGACTTGGATTCAGATTGGAGCTTCACAAGCTACAAATGGCTTCATGGGTTTCCTATTTCCTTTCTCTTTTTACTTTATTTATGTTTAATTTGTAGTTTTGTTGCTTGGGGATCTTTGAATCCCCTACCCACAATGTGGATCTTGAACATATTTTGATTTTTACATGAATGAATGGTCTATTTCACAGTTGTTTATTTGTATCTCATGGTTTTTCAATCTATTAATTTATTTTCGATCCATAGATGCATGGTTTTTATCATATATCTTTGATGGATATTGAGCCTAATGGATTGGATTCCATGAATGATTTTGCTCAGTTTTTTCTATCATGAATGTTGTCTATTTTGGATGGCTTTGGAATGGGATTCTAGATGTGCAGTATTTGTGATTTTAAGACTAGAGTTTTGAGTGAAATAGATGGATTTTGGGTTGCTTGGCTCCAAAATGGGACGGCAAACCGAACTTAGGATGTTAGACCCGTGCTTAGGCTAGTTATTGGGTTGGCTCTGGAATGGGACGTTTAGCAACTAGAATAGCTGGCTTCGGAATGGGACGTTTGGGTTAGGAGGGTTATCCCGGATTCATTCATGTATGCTTTTAGGTAAAATTAATTCACATTGGGTATGGGATGGGTGAGTGAACCCGAGCAATGTTTTAACTAATGTTTTAATCTCTAGTTTAATTAGCTTATCTTATTTATTTATTTATTTTATTTTTTTTATCAAATTTAGAACGCTCTCTTAATTAAAAACTTGGAAATTTATCTCAAATTAACTTGCTTAACTCTATATATCTAGCTTAAAACAGCCTTTATCCCTTGGGTTCGATATTTGCGAGTCTTAACTATACCCCACTTTATTACTTGTCGATCTAGTATACTTGTTAGGGTCGCAACAGTAAGCAAGTTGGTAGGAGGAGAAAAATAAAAATAGAGAGGAAAAAAAGAGTTGAAGAAGAATGAAGATTACAATGACAGGTTTGGGAACTTTATCTATTTTGCAAGTTGCTATTTTTGTAGATTTATTGTGTAATGAATGTCTTTGAAGATGGTGATATTGTTCATAATTGTGAGAATTGAATTTTGGCTTTGCATGTGGATTTTTTTAGGCTTATTTGAATTAAAAAAAATGTACAACTTTTATTTGAAGCATGTTTGAAGTGATTTTAAGTTAATTGGATAGATATAAAGATTTATAAACATATATGTGAGGTGAAATATCATAAGAATACTAAGATTAAATTTACATGCAAGATAATTTCAAAATTCTAGATTTAGGTTCACTTGACCTAATAGCACTATTTTGTCAATATCTTGATGTTTAGGACACAAATTTAAATGATTCCAGTTCATACTTCCTCCTAAGATTTTGATTTATAATTTTGTAGGAGGAACCTACCTTTGAAAATGCTTCTAACTATCCTTAATATTAACTTGAATCTCATGGTGAACTGTTGTTTACTATCAAAGAACAGAATGTAGTATTTGGGGTATAAATCTTTGTATAAGGGCCAAAATGCTATGATAAAAATTATGGACAAACTAGACATATAGTAACACAACTTTCATGAAGAAAAATTAGTCTAATTCGGTACCCATTTTCTTCCAGCAATTTTCCAATTGGTAACAAGAACTGGATCTAGTTTTGTGAACAGCCTGTGGTTTTCCTTGAATATATTGAGTTATAGATAAGATATTAAAGTTATTTTTGATGTTTTAGAAACTATAAATAGAGGTAAATAAGTTTGTAGAGGCCACTTGGCCTAAAAATGATGTTGAAAGGGTTAAAAATCACAAACAAAATAAAATTGGAAGTTTACCACTATGCAGAATATATGTCATGCTCAGTAGGAAAATTGGCACTGACCATGAGGTCAATCCAGAATCGAAAGTGCACCTATGTGTTGATTAGCGGCAATTAGGTACTGATTGTGACCTTTTCCTATTTCATATAAAGTTTACCTAAGAATCCCAAATTGATAGTAAAGTTTATCTAAACCTTCTTTAATATAATTTGAGCATTTCTTATCATAGAATCAACATAAAAAGAGGGTATATATATATTTAATTTATGATTATGTCATGCCTAAATGTTAATATGTCAAATGTATGACAACATGAAAGTATGTGTGTGTAATGAAGTGTAAATTACAAATAATAATGTGCATATATAATGATTACACACAATTAAAGTGATGATGTAATTATGTATAAAGATGCATGGAAAATGGATATGGAGAATAGTAAAGATATGTTTATGAAATGATAATATGCTTAAAGTATGCTTTATGAACTTATACTTTTTATAAGAATATCTTAGAGGAGTATGATAGTATAAAGCTTGTGAAAATGTGAAATTATAAGCATGTTCAAATGAGACACTAAGCATATGATATTTATGGAGAAACTTGAAATATAAATGTGTTGGCATGCACCTTATAAATAAAGAAACTCATAGTAATATGATGATAAAGGTTGCTTTTTATGCTTATGTTGAGATACATATCTTGAATTGATTACAAGTATAACAATAATCATGTATGTACATGATAGCATGCTTGCAAAAAGTTTATACATGAACATATATATGATACCATGCTGATAGATACACATGAATACCTATATGTACATGATAAATAAGACAAAGTAAAGAGATTTATTTGCCTACATTATATCTAGGGTATGGATAGATAGGCATGCCTATAAGGGTACCTTGCAGCTGTAATAGTTTCAATCTCTTTTGGGTCATCAAAATAGTTTCAACCCCATTTGGATTGTAGTCAATCCCCTTTGGGTGACTAAATAGACATGGTCCCATTTGGATCATAAATAACCCATTTGGGTTGTAGTCGACCCTATTTAGGTCTGCTTGATAGGTTAGAAAGTTTGGTGCCTTCGGGTGACCTAGTACCTTCGGATGCCATCGTATAACCCGTTATCCACTTCTCTAGAAAAGTGCAGGCCTAATTTAAAGTAAGAATAACATCATTTTAAAATGAAATATGAAAGAAACATGACAAGTTTTACATTGATTTTCATATCACTATTGTATGAAAATGCATATATTGTATGTAGATAACATGATGCATATATGAAGTTACATTAATTATATCAATACATGGTATATAGTACCCTTTGTACATACTAGATGCTTTATCCATGATTAAATTAATGAAAATGTATTCCTTATAGTCATACACATTTTACTTGAATTATGTATATATGGAGGAACATGACATGAAGTGTAAAATAGTTGTTACTATACATATAAATATATATGAAGTCTTAGAGATAGCTCCAAAGTGTTTCCTATACTTAGGAACAAAGGTTGTATGTTTATGTGTTTATGCTTAATGATGCTTTTCGATAGTTGTATTAGCTTATATGTTTCCTTATAGCTACTCATATCATACATTTTATTAGGAAATGATATCCAACATCTTATAGGAGAACATAAATTATTTCTAAGTTATAGTTGGTGATTTTAATATGATTTGATGTTTGAAATAGAAGTAAATTGATAATTCGATGCATAAGGAATTTAAATCATAACAAATGAGTGAGAGAAATGCCATAAAAGAATAGCTAATAAATAAGACTATTAATACAAATCTGAACTCATAGATGTTGTTGCACATATTATTATAACATAGAAAATTATTAGTTATTTTTGACTCATAAAGATCTACCTTATTAAATAAATGTTTTATAAATTATAATGGCACTTATATGAACAGGAATTGATATTGCTATGTTTAACAGATAGGTGAACATATATTTATATGTGTGTGTGTGTGTCAAAGGGATTAACTAAGTTTTAAATATAGGAACATGGGGAATAAAGATGAGATATGTAATTACTCGTAAGCATTAAAAATTGTTAAATAAGAGGTACAGTTAATTATATGATCAACTTTGAAAATAGCTACGAAGTGAATATTAAGTAGTATTTGGCAAAGATAATTTCATATTGTTATGGTTTAACATGATTTGTCATATGCTTAATGATAAGTTTATATGTATATGAGTGCTTTGACAACTTTCATCGGAGGACATCTACATGTTTTATGTTCCCCACTAAGCTTTATAGCTTAGTATGGGTTTTTATCCGTATAGGTTGCAAAGAAAGGATTTTCTTCCCAAAGATGATATCTACAGCAAGATGGCCAACACAAAAGAGAGATTAAAAGTTATATATGTTGAAGTATAATTTATTGTTGAGTTCATTTTGGTTTCTAGGTTATTATTTGTGTTGATAAATGATGTAATGTAAAAATAATTAATAGATGTAAATCTTGAATTGGACAAAAAGTCTTTTTAAGTATGTAGTAAAGTTTTAATAGTACAGTACATAAATATTGGTTTTATGATTTGTTCAATATCTTTATATATAGCCAAAACACATGGACAGAGTATTGAAATTTACGGGTATAAAAGCATAGCAAAGTAAGTTTAATGATATCAGATATAGTGATTATAGCTAAGTATTTGATAAGGGTGTTACATATATCATAATTCACATAGAAGAAAGAATATAACATCTACCGAAAATGTTGTACTAAGACAAACACACACATATTACAATTGAATAATCTAAATCTGCATTTCCCTTAAAAGTTTGTCCTCCCTTTTTTGTTTTAGAAGAGATAAAGTTTTCTAAATAATCTAAGCAATATATTCTATTATAGTTACAGTTCAAACAAAGCAAAGTTAATCGTTCATGGCCAAATCTGAAAAATTTTACCTCTACAGGTTCTTCTATAGTAAATTCATAATCGGACCATCTTTTTGTCACATTCATGGAAAATTGCCTTTCTTTTAGTTTTCATCCATCTCATTTGTTTACTTTTTTATTTTTTATTTTTATCCTTTAAATTTCAATTTAATTACTCTCTAGTTGTGATGGACCAAGCTTACCTATCATACGGAGTTACCCAATCCTAACTCAAGTCTAGAATGAAAATGCTTATTTTCTATTTATATTTAATTTATCATCAAGAAATTAATTCTTTACATGCATAAATAAGGAAGATAACATCAGCAGTCAATATTATAGTTAATGATAAGCTTTCCAAATCTAAAGGAGACACCAAAATCTCACAGCATTAAAACGAATCAAGTCTAAAGAAAAAACCTGCATTTCTCTCCTCGATCTTCATGTTGTATACATATATGTAAATAGGAAAAGATAAGGCTATGAGCAAGGGTACTGATACATAGAAACAAAAAAGAAGGCTAGGGCTTTACCTGATTGAAAATTGAATGAAAGTCACCAAAGAAGTAAGGATTTCACTTTAGATGAAAGAGAGAAAGAGAGAGAAAAGCAAGCCAGGGCTTGAAAGCCTAGAATTTTTTGGGCATTTTAGAATGAGGGAGGGGAGAGAAAGAGAGAAATATCTAAAGGAGACACCAGCGATGGTTTTTTTATGATGAGAGAGAGAAAAATAAGAGATAAGGCAGCAAGAGAGAGGATAGAGAAGGCAACCTAAAATCAGCATAGAATTTCTTATCCATACCAAACTCGCTTATTGAAATGAATGTAAAAATATAAAATATTAGTGAGGGTTATTGCGATTTTGATGGAATTGTTCAATTATAGGTTGGAGAAGGAAAGATCTGAATTTATTTTGGTGAAATAGACATATTGACATGGCTTGGGACAATGACGAAAATCACGAGGAAATAGATGTGCGATTCCAACAATGCTGGTCGATGCCGCGATGGCTGGTGGAGCCTAAATCTCGCGTGTAGTGAATGAAGCATTTTCTTGTAGTGAATGAAGAATTAATTATATCTTAATTGAGGGCTTTAGGTATGTACAAACATGTTTCCAAATTACTATTGTCCCCTTTTTAACTTACTTTTTTTTGCGATTATCATTAATTATTTCTTAAGATGGTGAAGGTCTCTTTTAGCTAAATCAATGACTTCAAGTTCTAATTCTGAGAATACAGTTGTAATACATCTCAAGTGGAAGAGTTTTGTCACCTTAGTGGTTCTACCCAGCTTGAGTATGGATTAATCTAAGTGTGATGGTTTAAGTGTCTGCTCAAGACAGTTCATGATTTAACAAAAAAAAATCATTTCTTGAAATAGAAAAATGCTAAAATCCTAGTATCTAGAAAGTATTATTTGTTTAGAAAATATAATTGATTTGAATGTGTTAGTATATAGATGTAAATTATACTATTATAATATTTTCGACCCTATTACATATAGTATCCATTTTTCTTTTAAGGAAAAAATTGACATTCTTAAATAAAGAAAAGAAAGAACATTAGAGCAATTTTATAGTAAGATTTCTCAATAAGCACTGATAAAGCATGGAATGACTTTATCTCAGAAAGAGAACCGGCAGCTAGGTTGTCCGATCGGATAACTGATCCTATAAGAAGAAGTGCCCGATCAAACCCGACGTTAACACTCCAAAGCTTAAGTTAGTAACTTTCTAGAGAGATAATATTTAGAGAGAGAAATCTCAGATGTTCAATACCTGGAGCCATTACGTTTTTGGCTATTTATAGGAGATAAAGGAGGGTACCTAAGTATCTTAGGGCGTGATAACTGGCAGTTGGAGCAGGTGAGCGACGATGTGATAGGGAGTAGGTGGGAGATATTGGCGCTAGCTCGTGTTAGTGGACACAACATCCCATCCGTCCAATCGGACATCAGGCTCTTCTATCTTATATTCCATCTCACGTTTTGTCCTTTTTGCTAATGGGTCTTGGGCCCTTCTGTTAGTGTAAGCCCTAGCCCCAATACATTGTAACGAAACACTTGAAATTAATAAAATGAGGCATTTGTTTTATCCTTTGTATTCCTGTGCATATCAATTGATAAAACTATCCAAGAGTGTTGTTTCGGTTTAAGTTATCATGTGTGAGGCACATGGATTGTAAGACCTTGAAACAAATGAGACTTCATTCTAAATATCCCTAGTCAGTCATTGTTATGGGAATAACAAATGAATTAAGACTAGTATGCTCTCTCTGATGCTATGAGTCCTGTCTTACGGATCATTAGGACAAGAGTGTCAATCAGAGATCATAGATACATGTTAAAGAACATGGTATCTGGATTCGATCCGCTCATGAGAACACTACATGGTACAAGTCATAAGTGTTTCTCATATGCAAGTTTTGTATCGGAGTTCTTAGACCTGAAATCTCTATGAAACTCTTTATAAATTACTGTGTACTTTGACATACACCTAACGTGCTCGTAACAGAGTGACAAGTACGGGTATGATTGGGTATGCACTGATTCATGTTAGAGAGCATGAGAGAAGTGAAGGGATTACCCCTCTCGATAAGAGAGAAAATATCACCGGCCACTTGATCAGTGAACTGAAAAGTGTATGGCCATACCGAGATGAAATAATGAGTAATCATTATTTATCTGAGAGTTCAGTGTCACTGGAATATCAAGAAAGGAATTAATATATATAAGGATGACTAGTTCCATGCCTTATATTAATTTTGATATTTAAGGGTAAGGGACTATGCAAAATTGCATTAGGTCACTAAATGCCATATGCATTTTCATTTAATTTGGAATGCTATAATATCTTGCTAGAGAATATATATAGCCTTTGAATTAATTTATTAATTCATTGCCAACATTAAATGGACCTATAGGATCGCACACAAAGCATTGGGCTTAAAATATTTAAATTGTGTATTGGGAATTAATTTGGACTTTTATTTAAAGTCAAATTAATGCATAAAATGGGTAAACAGATTTTTGCCTAAAACAGCTAGCTGTTTTAGGCAAATCTGTAAAAACAGTTTTTTTGCCTAAAACAGCTAGCTGTTTTAGGCAAAACTGTCAAGGTGCAATTTTGCCTAAAACAGCTAGCTGTTTTAGGCAAAACTGTTAAGCCACGATTTTGCCTAGCTGTTTTAGGCAAATATGTGAAACGAGTTTTTTGCCTAAAACAGCTAGCTGTTTTAGGCAAATATGTTGGTCACGAGAGAAATTTGTTGGCATGTGCTAGGTTTAATTTCAATTGATTAATTATCTATGTATAATTAAGTTAATTGAGTATTAAATCCTAATTTATATTTAATCAAAATATAATACTTGAGAGGAAATTAAAGTAGCCAAAATTCAAACTAAAATACTAGTTGAATTCGGCAACTTATTTTACCTTAAATAAGTAAGTTTGTTTTGATTAAATGACTAATGCCATTTGAATTTAAATTCTAATGGAATTTAAATTAGGATATATCTCTTAATTAGGAAGTGATGGAGGCTGAAATTAACACTTAATTTACGGCACTCACACTTGACCTAAATTAGTGATATATATTAATGAATTAAATGAATAACATGTATGCCGTTTTTGCTATTTTTCTCTCTTGGCCGAAATACTCAAGGGGAAAGAAATCTTTCTTGTTCTCTTGTGTTCTCGGGCTGAAACAGTAACCTAAAGGAAGAACAAGATCAGATCTTGTGGCTTCAAATCATTCCCATTGCCGAATACACAATCATAGAGCTAGCACTCTTGATTTTAAGCCATCTTTGCAAGTGTGTGTGTGAGAATAGAGGGAGTGGCGCAAAAGGCTGTTCCTTGGCATTGGTGATCGAGAACTAAGGTGGATAAAGGCATCTTGGTTGCTGGACATCACAAAATCAAAGAATAAAAGGCATCATCTATGTAAGTTTCAAAACCCTAAAATTGCATGTTTTCGTTCCTAGTTTTGGATATGTATGGTATGCATGATAAAATTTTTGTTTTTCCGCTGTGCTATCATGATTATCATACCATGTCATATTCCATCAGTGGTATCAGAGCCTAGACATGCTTATTTTAGTGCTTTAGATGCATGAAAAAATTAATTAAAAATCGTTATTTTGAAAACATGCAAATCTGAAATTTTCTGTTTTGAGTTTTTTGCATTGTTTTGGTGTAAAAACGATTTTAATTGATTAGATAGGTATTATAATTAATATGACATGTTAATATACTGTCCTAAGATGTTATTAGGGCTGGTAATGGTCGGATTTAATTATTTATACCTGATGGTACATGTTAATTATGAAACTAGGTGCTAGTTGGCATGTAAATTGCTAGTTTAACAACTAGTTTTCAAAATTAAATGTAAAAACGTTTTTGGCATGTTTGTAAGTGATATTTAAAGATTAATTATCAGGTCTGGACATTTTTAAAATTTGGTTTTAATTCTGGTCCATGATAATTTAATTGATTAATTTTAAAATCACTTAAAACAATGACTAGTTTGTGTTTGTTACATGTTTAATCAACATTGTTTGCTTTGTTTTGATTAAAATGGTAAAAACACATTTAGATTAAAATGGTACAGAATATTAAATCAATATTTATGGACTTATTTAGAATATTAAATGACTCATAAAATTGATTTAAATGTTTGTGCATTTCATGGCATTACATAAGCATTAAACAACTAGTTTTGTTGTTTGTTTGTTTTTTGCATGAATGCCGTGTGTTATTATATGTGTTCTTCATGATTTTATTTTTAATTCATGTTAGCACATATTATATGTATTTTTAATGTTTATGGGCTGTATGACATAAAATTAAAAATGGCAAAATTGGAAATTATACTAGAGTTGATTTATGGCACAAATCTAACTAGTTTGTGTTTTGGGCTTTTAAGAGAACTTATTCAATAAGAGGATTTAGTCCATTGGGCTTCGGCCCAGGCCCATCACGGGGTCTTCTCTTAAAGGTTCAAGTACACAATTTCCATTAATGGGCTTGGCTAAATTGATTAAAATTGGACTTTGTCTGATCCATGAATGCTATGTATATTTATTTGCTTGTTTGGTGTGATGAATGGATATGCATGGTGCATTCATGGGCCCTGGGTTTTTGTAATTAAATATGGCCTGCGTGCCATTATATTTTATTGTAAAAGTTTCATTTATTTCTTAGAATAGAATTTATTTGAAGACTTTGTAAATCAAGACGAAGCCCACCGGAGTGGAGAAGCCCAACTCGAAGATTCTTATGTAATAGTATAGAATCTTAGTTGTAGGTTTTTGGGGCCATGTTTGTCATGCTTTACTTTATGCAATTATATATATATGCATGCTATGTATGGATGACAAAGCGTATGCCATGTAAGCCGTAATAAAATGAATCCCTAAAAATAGTAAGTCACAAAGTTGCCTTCCTAATTCGAAACATGTCAAGGCATCGATCATCGGTCACGTAGACTAGGAGTCCTAGATGCGCCCGATTATCTTTGTGAGGCATGGGTTGTGAATGTAGGTTGGACTTAACATGGAATGGGATGCTCGGACCTAGGCAACTTATAAATGGGTTTGTGCTATAACATTGTTTGATGTTAGCCCATTTGATCCAAGAGTCATGTACGAGACATGATTGGAGTTTTCCTACCTAAGTAACTTAACTTGTTAGGTGTACAAGCTCAGCTTGACTAATAAGTTGTTGTGAAAAGTGGATCTTGGCCCACATTAAATCACTAACGCGAATTATTTAAAGGGATATTAATTCGGTTTGTGGGATCATTAATAAGACCTCATTTAATCTTGCTAAATTTTATTGTAGATTGAAAATGGCATCTTCAAACAACAATTTCTCATTGCGATCGGTCCTTGAAAAGGACAAATTGAATGGCACCAATTTCATAGACTGGTCTCGAAACTTAAGAATAGTTCTTAAGCAAGAGAAGAAGTCGTATGTTTTGGATGCACCCTTACCTGAGGAACCTGCTAGGAACGCTTCTGTGGTTCAAAAGGAAACTTTTGAGACCAAGAAAAGTGACTCTAATGATGTGACCTGTTTGATGCTAGCCACTATGGTGCCTGAATTGCAAAAGCAATTTATGGACCAAGAGGCCTATGCAATCATGGTGCACCTCAAGGAGATGTTCCAAGAGCAAGCTCGTCACGAGAGGTTCGTGACAACAAAGGCTTTAATTTCTTGCAAGATGGCTGAGGGTACTCCTGTTAGTACCCATGTACTCAAGATGAAAGGGTATCTTGATACTCTTGAGAAGCTTGAGGTACTAGTGCCAAAGGTATTAGCCACTGATTTGATCTTAGGATCTTTGCCTGCTGCTTATGATCCATTTGTGATGAATTATAACATGCATGCAATGAACAAGTCAGTCACTGAGCTTCATGGGATGCTTAAGAATGCTGAAGAAAACATTCGAAAGACCAATCCCGTACTAATGGTTCAAAAGGGAATTAAGAAGGGACCTGCTAAGGGAAAGGGAAAAGGAAAGGGAAAACCCAAGACAGTTGGGAGTGCACCTCAAGCCCAATCCAAGCCCAAGGCACCAAAGCTCAAAGAGAGTGAGAGCACTTGCTTCCATTGCAACAAGATAGGGCATTGGAGGAAGAATTGCGCTCTCTTCAAGGAAGAACAAAAGAAGAATGGAGCCAAGGCGTCCAGTTCTGGTATTTTTGTTGTTGAAATTAACCTTTCTATTTCTACCACTTGGGTATTGGATACCGGTTGTGGTTCTCACATTTGTTCAAATGTGCAGGGGCTAAGAAATAGGCGGTTACTTGGGAAGAATGAAGTGGACCTCCGTGTGGGGAATGGAGCACGAGTTGCTGCCATGGAGATAGGCGACTATCACCTCACTTTACCTTCCGGACTTTGTATTGTTTTGAATAATTGTTATTATGTGCCTGCTATGAGCAGAAACATTATTTCAGTTTCATGTTTGGATAATGATGAATTTGATTTTGTTATTAAAAATGGCAATGCTCATATTCGTCGCCAAGGCATTTCTTATGGCAATGCCATGTTGCAAAATGGCCTTTATATCCTTGATTTACAAAACAAAGAGTCCATATACAACATTAATACAAAGAGGGTTAAGTCAATCGAAATAAACCCTACTTACTTCTGGCATTGTCGTTTAGGACATGCAAACGAAAAACGCATTTCAAGACTCCACAAAACTGGAGTGCTTGGGTCATTCGACTTAGAGTCTTATGACACATGCGAGCCATGTTTGTATGGAAAAATGACAAAGAGTCCTTTTAACAAGAAAGGTGAAAGGACTAATGGCTTATTGGAACTAATACATACCGATGTATGTGGACCATTAAGTACACAAGCTAGAAGTGGTTTTAGCTACTTCGTGACTTTCACAGATGACTTCAGTAGATATGGCTATGTCTATCTAATGAAGTACAAGTCTGAAACTTTTGAGAAATTCAAAGAGTTTAAGAACGAAGTAGAAAACCAACTTGGCAAAAGTATAAAAGCCATTCGATCAGATCGAGGTGGCGAATACTTAAGCCAAGAGTTTGATCATCATCTAAAAGAGTGTGGTATTATTTCACAGCTCACTCCTCCTGGAACACCGCAATGGAATGGTGTATCCGAAAGGAGAAATCGAACTCTGTTGGACATGGTTCGATCTATGATGAGTCAAGCTAATCTTCCTATCTCTTTTTGGGGTTATGCATTAGAAACTGCTGCGTTTCTATTGAACCGTACTCCAACTAAAGCAGTTGAGAAGACACCATACGAGGTATGGACTGGGAAAGAACCCAATATGTCTTTTCTCAAGATTTGGGGCTGTGAAGCACATGTTAAGAAATTAACATCTGACAAACTAGAGTCCAAATCGACTGTCTGCTTGTTTGTGGGTTATCCCAAAGAAACAAAGGGATACTACTTTTACTCACAAGCCGAGAACAAAGTATTTGTTGCCCGCAAGGCTGTTTTTTTGGAAAAGGAGTTCCTTCTCAAGAAAGACAGTGGGAGTAAAGTAGAACTTGGAGAAATTCAAGTGCCACAAGCTCCTATAGAGGATGAGTTGGAAGTGGGATAAAGTTCACAACAAGTTGTGGAACAAGATCCCATTACACAAGTACCTAGAAGGTCTGGTAGGGTACGTCAGGAGATTGAGAGATATGGATTTCTAATCACTGACAGTGACACTATTGAGTTAGTAGATCGTGAGGATCCTACTACCTACCGAGAAGCTATTGAAAGCCCAGACTCGGATAATTGGCTTGAAGCCATGAAATCCGAGATGCAATCAATGTACGATAACCAGGTTTGGACCTTGGTTGATCCACCGGAAGGTGCTAAGGTAATTGAATGCAAGTGGTTATTCAAACTAAAAGCTGATAAGACCTACAAAGGTAGACTAGTAGCAAAAGGTTTTCGACAAACTCATGGTATAGACTATGACGAGACCTTTTCGCCTGTAGTCATGCTCAAGTCCATTAGGATCTTGCTTGCCATAGCTGCATATCATGATTATGAGATATGGCAAATGGATGTCAAAACTGCTTTCCTCAACGGAAATTTACTTGAGGATGTGTATATGACACAGCCTGAAGGTTTTGTCAATCCCAAGCATCCTAAGAAGGTTTGCAAGCTTTAAAAATCCATTTATGGATTAAAGCAAGCATCCCGAAGTTGGAATCTTCGTTTTGATGAAGCAGTCAAAGATTTTGACTTCATCAAGAACGAAGATGAGCCTTGTGTGTACAAGAAGGTTAGTGGGAGCATAGTAGTGTTTCTAGTCCTATATGTGGACGACATCCTTCTCATTGGGAATGACATTCCAACATTGCAAAAGGTTAAGCAATGGTTGGGAAAATGTTTCTCAATGAAAGACTTAGGTGAAGCCGAGACAATACTTGGTATTCGAATCTATAGAGATAGATCGAATCGGCTTTTGGGACTAAGTCAAGAAAAGTACATAGACAAAGTACTAAAGCGTTTTAGTATGGGAGACTCAAAGAAAGGGTACATACCTTTGGCTTTGGGAGTTCCTTTGACTAAAGAACAGTGCCCTAAAACCAAAGAGGAAAGGGACAACATGAGTAGAATCCCATATGCATCTGCTATTGGATCTATCATGTACGCTATGTTATGTACTAGATTGGATGTTGCTCATGCACTGAGTATAACCAGTAGGTTTCAGCAAGACCCTGGTGAAAAGCACTGGTCTGCTGTAAAAGGGATCCTTAAGTACCTGCGAAGGACTAAGGATCACTTCTTGGTGTATGGTGGTCAAGAAGAGCTCGTCATACAAGGTTATGCCGATGCTGCTTTTCAGACCAGCACTCAGGATTCTAGATCGCAATCTGGGTTTATTTTTGTTTTGAACGGTGGTGCTGTCAGCTGGAGAAGCTCAAAGCAAGAAACCGTTGCCGACTCAACTACAGAATCTGAGTATATTGCAGCAAGTGAGGCTGCAAAAGAGGCTGTTTGGATTAAAAATTTCATTAATGGATTAGGAGTGGTCCCAAGCATCCTAGATCCATTAGAAATTTTCTGTGATAATAACGGGGCCATCGCACAGGCCAAGGAGCCCCGGTCACACCAGAAATCCAAACACATACTCAGGAGGTACCACCTGATCAGAGAAATCATTGATCGTGGGGACGTCAAGGTTAGCAAGATAGCAAGTGAAGACAATGTAGCAGATCCTTTGACGAAACAGTTACGTCCAAATCTGCACGAGGCTCATTTGAGAGCGTTCGGTCTTAGGGCTATGCCCAATTGGGACTAGTGCTAGTGGGAGATTGTTAGTGTAAGCCCTAGCCCCAATGCATTGTAACGAAACACTTGAAATTAATAAAATGAGGCATTTATTTTATCTATTGTATTCCTGTGCATATCAATTGATAGAACTATCCAAGAATGTTGTTTCAGTTTAAGTTATCATGTGTGAGGCACATGGTTGTAAGACCTTGAAACAAATGAGACTTCATTCTAAATATCCCTAGTTAGTCATTGTTATGGGAATAACAAATGAATTAAGACTAGTATGCTCTCTCTGATAAGTTGAGTTCTGTCTTACGGATCATAAGGACAAGAGTGTCAATCAGAGATCATAGATACATGTTTAGAACACGGTATCTGGATTAGATCCACTCATGAGAACACTACATGGTACAAGTCATAAGTGTTTCTCATATGCAAGCTTTGTATTGGAGTTCTTAGACCTGAAATCTCTATGAAACTCTTTATGAATTACTGTGTACTTTGACATACACCTAACGTGCTCGTAACAGAGTGACAAGTACGGGTATGATTGGGTATGCATTGATTCATGTTAGAGAGCATGAGAGAAGTGAAGGGATTACCCCTCTCGATATGAGAGAAAATATCATCGGCCACTTGATCAGTGAACTGAGAAGTGTATGGCCATACCGAGATGAAATAATGAGTAATCATTATTTATCTGAGAGTTCAGTGTCACTGGAATATCAAGAAAGGAATTAATATATATAAGGATGACTGGTTCCATGCCTTATATTAATTCTGATATTTATGGGTAAGGGACTATGCAAAATTGCATTAGGTCACTAAATGCCATATGCATTTTCATTTAATTTGGAATGCTATAATATCTTGCTAGAGAATATATATAGCCTTTGAATTAATTTATTAATTCATTGCCAACATTAAATGGACCTATAGGATCGCACACAAAGCATTGGGCTTAAAATATTTAAATTGTGTATTGGGAATTAATTTGGACTTTTATTTAAAGTCAAATTAATGCATAAAATGGGTAAACAGATTTTTGCCTAAAACAGCTAGCTGTTTTAGGCAAATCTGTAAAAACAGTTTTTTTGCCTAAAACAGCTAGCTGTTTTAGGCAAAACTGTTAAGCCACGATTTTGCCTAAAACAGCTAGCTGTTTTAGGCAAATATGTGAAACGAGTTTTTTGCCTAAAACAGCTAGCTGTTTTAGGCAAATATGTTGGTCACGAGAGAAATTTGTTGGCATGTGCTAGGTTTAATTTCAATTGATTAATTATCTATGTATAATTAAGTTAATTGAGTATTAAATCCTAATTTGTATTTAATCAAAATATAATACTTGAGAGGAAATTAAAGTAGCCAAAATTCAAACTAAAATACTAGTTGAATTCGGCAACTTATTTTACCTTAAATAAGTAAGTTTGTTTTGATTAAATGACTAATGCCATTTGAATTTAAATTCTAATGGAATTTAAATTAGGATATATCTCTTAATTAGGAAGTGATGGAGGCTGAAATTAACACTTAATTTACGGCACTCACACTTGACCTAAATTAGTGATATATATTAATGAATTAAATGAATAACATGTATGCCGTTTTTGCTATTTTTCTCTCTTGGCCGAAATACTCAAGGGGAAAGAAATCTTTCTTGTTCTCTTGTGTTCTCGGGCTGAAACAGTAACCTAAAGGAAGAACAAGATCAGATCTTGTGGCTTCAAATCATTCCCATTGCCGAATACACAATCATAGAGCTAGCACTCTTGATTTTAAGCCATCTTTGCAAGTGTGTGTGTGAGAATAGAGGGAGTGGCGCAAAAGGCTGTTCCTTGGCATTGGTGATCGAGAACTAAGGTGGATAAAGGCATCTTGGTTGCTGGACATCACAAAATCAAAGAATAAAAGGCATCATCTATTGTAAGTTTCAAAAACCCTAAAATTGCATGTTTTCGTTCCTAGTTTTGGATATGTATGGTATGCATGATAAAATTTTTGTTTTTCCGCTGTGCTATCATGATTATCATACCATGTCATATTCCATCAGCTGGAACTTGATTGAAAATTGTAACTTGAAGTATAAGCTAAGCTAAAAACTAAGTATTTGTGTGTTCTTGAAGTAAAAATACACTAAAAGAGTTATGTTTACAAGTAAATCCATAAAACCGAAGTATGAAACCCTTAAAATATGAAGAACTACGTACTAAAGTACTGAAGAGAAAACCTACAACATGCATAAAACCCTAAAAAGATCTTCTTTTAAACAGAAAATAATGCAACTTTTATACAGGTAGCTAAAAGGCAACGGCTGGGACACTTTTGTCTCAGTCGTGCCATATAGAGATAAAATAGTACTTTGCTTTAGCCACAACTGGGGCACTTTTATCTCAGCCGAGGTGACCTTCTGGATTAACTCCTTTTTCGTAGGCTGCATTGGCCACGGCTGGGACACTTTGGTCTCAGCCGTGGCCCTTGGTGAAATGGAATGTTTTGGGATTCTGTATGGGGCACGACTGAGATGCTTTGTCATAGCCATGCACTAGCCTACTTTTCTGTACAAAATTAAAAATAACACCATTAATCACCTAAAAATCTTAAATTTACCAAAATAAACTTAATTAATGTAAAAAAACATTTACTACTAAAAACACAAAAAACATACAAAATGAGACACTAAAATAAATAAAATTATACGAAAAACAAACACTAAAATCGGAGTTATCAAAACTCTTCACATCATGTCAATTTCGCTCGAGGTAAGTAATTTATTCTCTTCATTTATGTGATTATTATCATATTCAATATGTAAATGGATGTGAATACTTTATGATTGATTTATAAGTTGATGTTTAATTTTTTAATTATTATAACTAATATGTGGTATGAGATTTTGTGATTTTAAATAGATAATAATCATTAAATTTTGATTTGATGATTATTTCAATTATGATGATTATGAATATTATGATGTTTATGAAAATTATAAATTTAGGGTTCTATATAAAGAATAATTTTTTCCTTAATAAGTAAATAAATAAAAATGTTGCCGTTACTATATGAATATTATTGCCCTCATATGAGTTTTTGTTGCCAATGTCTGTAAAATGACGAAAAGCTTGAGATGTTTGTTTGTTTTTGGAATTATTATTTATGGAAATAGAGTTTAGATTTATTTCTTACACTTAGCAATGTTTTTGTTGATGTTATAAAAAATAATTAAAAAAATAAGATGGCATACTAGGATTTGGAAGAAAGTGAATGATAATTCAATTACAAAGGCTACCGTATTGGCTACTAAGATGGAATTTTGTTTAAGAATTCCAACTTTTATGAACTTCTTTTATACACACACATACATATATATTAATTTGTTAATTACCAAAGTGGTCAAATTAATTTTAAATGTATGGTTATATAATTCATATATTTTATGAAATGGTATTATGAAAAAAAATTATTAGTCAATAGAAATTAGCGACTTTATCCAAAAGTAAATCAATATTCTATAATTAGTAAATATAAAGAAGAAAATTGATATACTATTATCACATATATGTAGTTATTCAAAAATGCTATATTTATTTGGTAAAGTTTATTTAATTTTCTTATAAAATTTAAATGGCATTCTAATAATAGTGATGCTATGTATTATTATGTTTATCCAAAGGAACTTACAATATATTTAATATATGCACATCATGTTTGAATCTATTAATTCATGAGTGTTTATATGTTTGTGGTTATTAACTTTCACTCTTAAATTTCTTCTATTACCTTATTCGTAGGTGTGAATTTCTCTGAATAAAGCAAACAAGTCACATTTCATATACGTGCTTTGGATCTTAACTTGGCACTATTAGAGGATAAGCCTGCTAACCTTAATGATACTATTATAGAGGTTGAAAAGGCACACCATAAGGCATGTACAATTAGGTCTAACAGGTTATACTTGAGTTTTATGCGAATGAAAATTGCCAACCACATTAAATTTACTCTTCCTAGTATTGAGAATTATAATGTTAAAAATCTTCTTAAGCTAGTGGAAGATAAGTTTAGATATGTTAGTAAATCACTTACAAGGACACTTAAGGCTGAACTCATAACCATGAAGTTTGATGGGTCAAAGAGTGTGCATCATCATATTCTTGATATGACTAATATTGCAGTAAAACTTAAGACACTAGGTATGACTATAGAAGACTCCTTCTTAGTGTATTTTATCATGAACTCACTTCTTACTAAATATGGATCATTCCACATCAATTATAACATATTAAAGGATAAATGGAATATTGATGAACTATCCGGTAAGCTTATTCAAGAGAAAACGAGATTAAATAAATAAAGAGTTCATTCTATTAACCTAGTGAGTCCATGAGCTAGAAAGAAACTCAAGCCAAAGGACATGAATTTTAAAAAGAAAGAACCTATTAAAGTTTCGCCGGTTGCTGATGGTGAAAGGAAGGGATGAAAGTTAGATAAATGCCACTTATGCAAAAAAGAAGGATATTATCAGAAAGATTGCCTAAAATGTAAGGTTTGGTTCAAAAATAAAGGTATAAAGAAAGGTATACATTATATTTCTATAAGCTTTGAATCAAACTTATCTAAAGTTCCTTCTAATACTTGGTGGTTTGATTTTGTGCCACTACTCATTTTTCCAATATTATACAAGAATTTCGTACAATCCAAACCATAAGTCCAACTATCAACTTTTTATTTATGGGGAACTAAATGAAGGCCTCAATTGAAGCTGTAGGGAGTTACAGGCTGACATTAGATACTAAGCATCATTTGGATATAATGATCACTCTTTATGTATCTTCAATTTCTAAAAATTTAATTTTTATTTCTAGACTTGATGCTAGTGGATATACTTTTAAGGGTGGATATGGTCGTTTCAATTTTTATAAGAATAATTCATATATTGGTTATGGAATATTTATGGATGGTCTATATAAATTGAAACTTGATGTTGTTTTTTCTAAGTCATTATTGTTAATCATAATGTTAGAATGAAACATAGTTTGACAAATGAATCTTATGTTTACTTATGGCATAAATATATCTAAAGTAAGGTTAAAAAGATTATTAAAGAATGAGATTCTACCAAATTTATATTTTATTAATCTTAGATTATGTGTGGAATGCATTAAGAGCAAGCAAACCAAACATAGCTAAAAAGAGCCACAAGAAGCAGTTAACTTCTTGAAATAATACATACCAATATTTATGGACCTTTTTAACACTCTATCCTTTAATAGAGAAAAATACTTCATCATCTTTATAAATGATTTTCACGACATGGATATATCTATTTGCTGCATGAAAAATCTCTAACTGTAAATGCTTTTGAGGTATTTGCAAAACAGGTTAAGAGGTAATTAGATAGAAAAGTAAAAATTATAAGATCTAATAAAAGTGGTGAGTATTATAGAAAGTATGATGAATGTGGATAATGTCTTGGTCCATTTGCTAAGTTCCTCAAAAGTCATGGCATGTGTGCATAGTATACTATGCTAAGCATACCACAACAAAATGGTGTAGCAGAAAGATGAAATAGAATATTAATAGATATGGTTAAGAGTATGATGAGTAATTCTTCATTATACAAAAGTTTATGGATGTATGCACTTAGAACTGATGTGTATTTATTAAATAGGATTTCTCGTAAGGCAGTTCTTAAAACTCCTTTTGATTTATAAACCGGAAGGAAACCTAGTTTAAAATACCTGCATGTTTAGGATTATACAACATTAACACAGATTTATAATCCAAATGAAAGAAAATTGAATTCTTAAACAATTAGTGGTTACTTTATTGGTTATCCAGAAAAATCCAAAAGGTATAGGTTTTATTGTTGGAATCATATTTATAAAATTATTGAAATAACCAATGCCAAACTTTTAGAAAATTATGAGGTTAATGGGAGTGCTAAAAATTAAGTTTTGGATATTAACTAAATAAAAGCTAATATTTTATTACCTATAAATCTTTTTAAATCCACAACCATAATAAATGTTGTGAGGCCCCAAAGTATACCCTAGTAGGATTAGTATGTAATTGAATAAGAGGTTGAAAGAATTTCAGCATGAAGGAATCATTAATCATGCAAACGGGACATAATCGGTATCAATGTAAAAGAAAAGGGTAATTCTGTAAATTGTCAATTTAGGCTAAATGTGCATTATTATTAAAGAAGTAGGGATTAACGTATTAAAATGAGTTAGTATGGTGTGTGAGTGATAATAAAGACTAACTAGAGGGAGGAAAGTGCAAATTAACCATGGCTAAACAAGTGAACCGATGAGAAGCATGCACGTGCCTCTCTCTAGCAAAGTGAAGAAAAAGTAAGAAAAGAAAAAAGGGAAAAATCTACCTTTATAGTCGGTTTGGCCAGCCACTTCATGGCCAAGAATCTCCAGGCATTTTTCTCTTCTTCATACCACTTCTTACTCATAGTTTTCATCTAAAAAGAGCTTATGTATTTTGGTTGATTCTCTAGCATATTAAAGTGAGTAAATAAATAGTTTTGAATATGAAAAGGGTTCTCTTCTTCTTCATCATTTATTTAGTGAGTACTTTATAATATGTATTATCTATCTTTGGATAACAATTGAATGGCATTTCGTGATATTTATTAGAGAAAATAGCAAAAACAAAAGGAAGGAGAAGGAAAAGCTCTAAAGGAGCTAGTTTGGACTAATTTTGAGGTATAGGAGTTCATATTCTCTTTACTATGTGCTTAAATTGATTCAAATTTATAAATATATTTTAGATGACCTATAATTTATGTTAGAGTTAAGGAATAATGTTGGAATGCACAAAATGATGATTTGTGTCTTGAAAAGTGACTTAGTGAAAATTTGCCCTAAGGTTCACTTGAACCAGTTTTAGGGTAGAAGCCATAACCTTTTCTATAGATATATAAATGAAGTGATTCTAGTTGAAGATTAAATATAGGACATAAAAGACTCACAAATTGCAATTTCACTACTTTAGCTATGTATAAAAGATGGGATATTAGCCCGCGGTTGATAACAGAGCAAACTGGCTAAAGCATTGCTCTGGCAAATGCAGTATAGGATGAATTGTAGGCTTTATACATGTAAGATAAGAATTATATATTGATTTTTATATAAAACAAGATAACTCTGAGTATGTAACATAAACTACATTTGTTATATTAATATATGGATTGCAGTATATGTATACATATTTCAATGTTATTCATTATACATGATCACTATTTAACATTAAGTTCAATAATACAAAACTCTATTTAATTTTGGATTAGACCTTGAAAACATCTTCCCTCTGCCCTTAATTTTTGCTCAAGATGCCTTTTTTCAATTTTCACCCTAGCAGGGCACCCAATTTTTACAAGATTGCCTTATTTTGGTTTTTAAACTACAGGATTATATTCTTATTTTTTGATTTTTAATTTGATTGATTCTTTTTCAATCTTAGCCATAGAACCTTTTCAATCTATCAATATTGACCAGCTCTTTAAATTCATTATCATCGTTGTTCATTAAGATTGTTGCCCCTTTAGACAATAACTTTTTTACACAAATGGGCCTTCCTAGGTAGGCCTGAACTTGCCATGGAAGTTTAGGATGTGTGGTCTTGTCTGCTTAAAAATAAGATCACCTTCCTTCAAATGATGCTTTATGACCTTCTTCCCAAATGATTAAGCCAACCTTTTTTGATAAATCTGGTTATGATAATAAGCCCATATCTTATCTTCATCCAGTAAATTAAGCTATAATAACCTTTATTATGCCTATTCTGCCTCCAGTAATTTAGCTTTTAAATCCATTATTAAGGATCAAAGCTCAACTTTTACAGGCAACATTACTTTAATTCCATACACCAAAGAGAATGACATGGCTCATGTAAAGGATTTAGCAGTTGTTCTATACCTCTATAGTGCAAAAGGTAACTTCTTAGCCCAATCTTTGTAAGTTTGCACCATTTTGGAAAGTATCTTCTTCACATTCTTATTTGCTGCTTCAACCACATCATTGGCTTATGAAAGGTAGGGAGAAGATTTGTGATGCTCCACCCCATATTTTCTAAGCAACTGCTTTGTTTTTGCTTGGAACCAAGCCCTATTATCAGACATAATATCATGAGGCAACCTATATTTATATATGAGACTTTGCTTAATGAATTTGGCCATTTCTTTTACACCAATCTTCTCAAAAGACTAAGCTTCTGCCCATTTAGTGAAGTAATCAATGGTGACTACTATATACTTGTGCTTGTTGGAAGTTGTCGATTATATCTCTCCTATAATATCAATACCTCAAGATGCAAATGGCCATGGAGAGGTAAGATTGGACAATTTCAAAATCAAAAGGTGTCTCAGATTAGCATACTATTGGCACAAATGGCATTGCTTCACATATTTGAAAAAATCTGTATCCATGGTGAGCCAAATGAATCCTTGGCATAGAATCTTCTTAGCAAGTTTTAAACCATTCATATTATAAATATTAGGCCTAAGTCAGCCTTTGTTAAGGTTACCTAAGGATGATGATGCTATTTCAAAACAACCAAGAAATCGTGGCACTCTATTTTGTTTCAACATCGTGTTTTTCTGAAAATATTTCAACACAACTTTTGAAAGCCAAAAAATGGTGTTTTATTAGCATGTATATATTTTTCTCTCTAGAATAGGTGAAATGAGCACATCCGCAGGCCCTAGATTGACTCAAAAATGAGTCATGGCCTTGACTTATGGGTCAAGATCATGACTCACTTTTGAGTCATGACCTAAAGAGTTGACTCACTTCCCCTTCTCTTTTAACTGTGATTTAAGTCACTAGGCTTATTAGAGAGATAAAATGACATATAAATACATAAAAACTCATGTTAGTTCACAATAAAACACATATTCATGAATGACTTATCAAAAAACACACAAAAACACCAATTATAAAACAATAAGCCCTAAACTCAAGAGAATTAATTTATACAAATATTCATATAGAGGAACACTAAACACAGAGCCTTGAAGCTAAAAATAAACTAAAAAGCTTTAAACAATTTTTGACAAAAAGGATAACCCCTTTACATTACCTTCAGTTTAGCTATGATTTGAAGCTAGTAAAAATGCCTTGGTTTACTCTTTTCCTTTCTGTTTCTATGGGAAATTCCCTTTTTTAAAAAACTCTAGTTCCTCCTCTTTCATTTAAAACCAATATTTTTTTCCTAAAGCCACCTTCTACCCTTTTTTCTTTTCTTATTCACTCTCTTGTTTTTTTTTTATTAATTGCCCTTATTAATCCTAAGAAAATATCCCATCCTTCTTAATTAATTTTTGGATTAGGATCTAAAGAAAGTAGATATTTTTCATTTAAATGATCCTCTGCCTCGTAGGAAGAGAATTGAAGATTTTTGATAAAAAAACATTGAGTCACGGATCAAGTACATGGGTGGCAAGTCATGGACCATGACTAACGGATTAAATTGGTAGGGTCTAGACCTCTCTATCAAGGTTAAAAAAGGGTGAGTCACAGATTGAGTCTATGACATCAATGAGTCATAGACTCTAAACTATGACTCACTAGGGAGTAACATGCAAAAGTGGAAAATGACCAAGGGCTCTAGTCCGTGACTTAAGCAATGAGTCATGGACCTGACCTATAAGTCAATTCATGACTCACTTCCTGGGTCAGCAAAAGGGCTCTAGCCATAAATATTTTCCCGCTAAATACAAAAGAATGAAAATATGCCTTTTTAAAAGAATGGTTTTTTCCCTAAAAAACATGTTGAAAACACTTTCTCATGTCAAAAAGAAAATGCCAGGGCAGGAAAAGAAAATGCACTATTATTTCTTGGTCATTTCCAAAATAACATTATCCTCATTAGGTAACCTTGACGGAGGTTGATCCAGTTACAGTGTTTACAACTACCTCTAATTTTGGGAAACTAGCGCAACATGACTAGTTTAGCCAAAATTCAGAGTAAACCAATGAAAATAATAAAAGATGCATACCTGAGGTAGCGAATCTCAAGATTTAAACGTACCATTTGCAGGAGTGAATTTCTTATTGAGTGATTATCACCAGTTTGTTAGCATTTTAACTCTTGATTAAGACATCTGATTAATGCCAGCTTATTGGTATGTAAAGTTAGGGAAGTATGACATTTGATTTGGCTCTAATTTATTAGCGCATCAAATCAGGGAAGTATGACATTTGATTTGGCTCCAGTTTATCGATGTATCAAATTAGGGAAGTATGACATCTGATTTGGCTCCAATTTGTTGGTACGTCAAATTAGAGAAGTATGACATTTGATTTGGCTCCAATTTGTCGACACATCAAATCGGGAAGTATGAAATCTGAAAGGATGATTGAATGCCTTTTGAGGGGATTCTCTTTTTACGGGTTTGGATGATTATTTTTATGTGTATTTAGTTTTGAAATAAGAAAGTCATCTCCTCAAGGAATGTGTCGAAGCACCCCTTAATGTCTGTCAAACTTAAATATGGTTGGGCTTTATTTCGATCTGATTGTCTATCACTTCTATCCTTGAGGTGCTACTGTTGATGTGGAGGTTTGCCATTGCATTTGATTTTGTCATTGTTCATTACCTCCTATTTCAAATGAGATATAATTAATTCATGGTACATATTGTCTTGCTAATTGATTTATATTGACTGATTATTATTGCTATTATTTTCCTTTATCTTTCTTCTTTTGTTATAATCATGATCTTTTTGAATTCGAGCTATCCATGAAAACCTATGATGTTTGTGTGAGTGACCTTTTTTTCTTTGATATTTATCATCCTTAGTTTTATATTGCTTTTACTTATTGTTTTTGTTTTTAAATATCATGCAAGTGAATAAATTAAAGCAAAATAATGTCCATACATCATTTGAATAAAAGTAAAAGCAAAAGTATGAATGTTAATAACATAAATACAACAAAAAAAGAATATAACAAAGTCCACAAAATGAAAAGTGACTCCATGAAGGTCACTAGTGACATCTCAGTTTGGTATAATCAGATGATTTGACTGAAGGGCCAAGAGATAACTGTGAAAGTTGTAGAGGCAGTGCCTAAGATGGGCTTGCAGGTGGTGATGGTGGTGGTGTCGATGGAAGAGGTATCTCAAACTTAATCCCCATGGCCTGAGCGAGGGATCTCAAAACCTACCCCATAAGCTCAGCTAAATGACTCAGACCATCTCGCACCTGACACATACCTAGCCTCTACCGATAAACACTTGACTTTATCTAAGCTAAATAGGTAGCATGGATATCTCTAGTCCTCCTTACACTCTACCTAAGGGCACGAACCTCTCTAGTGACTGTGGCCACGGTGCCTGCGAGAGTGGATATAGACATCCTTATCCCCCGAAGCTATCTTTCTAAAGTTCGATTAGCTATGGAAAACCTCTCAAACACCCTATGTATGTCCTATCTCACTCCCTTAATGGTAGCCTCCAACCTAGCTAACCGACTCTCTAAGTCTGCATGAGTACCAAAGGCATCAACAGTGGATGGAATTAGGGCATGAAAAGTAGAAGCTCTGGGTCTCTATATACACTATACCTATACACTCTAAATTATGCTAGCACATACTGGCTACTAGAGCTCTCTGATGGTGATGGCCACATAGAATGTGCAGGACTTAACCCTATGTGGTGAGCTTGAGTATCTGTACGAGTCTAATTGATAAGTGACTATGCCTACCCCCTGGGTAGATAAGCCTTCAATGCAAGACCTATAACATGCCTATATGCGTAAGGCAAAGAGTGATCATCAGGTGTAGGGTTTGCAGGCTAATCAGGTGCCTGAGGAGGGTTATAAGCATCTAGTGCAGGGTTTGGCTGCTAGTCATCACCCTGTGTGATGCCTCTAGGCCTACGAATCCTGAATTCCTATCACACTCCTCTATTGATAGTAACCTGTAGCCCTTAGGTCAAAGGTGCTAGATCATCCTCATATCTATATAGCCATGTCAAAATCCATAAATATGCCCTTCTCCGCTGGTGGCCCTAACTCAACCATCTTAGGCTCAGGGACTCCAAGGGATATCAACAGTTTGGTAATTATACCCTTTAAGACAACTATAGTGCTCGAGTTCAGGATTACTATAATGATGTTTTGTAGAATCTCATGTAAAATGTTGAGGCGGCGGCCTTCAACCCTGCCCCAAAGGCTCCATATGTCAGTGACATTCAGGGATCTAGGGCTCCCTAAGTGACCCATATAAGAATATGAGAGGACCCTCTGCAAGCACATTAACACCTATGATATCAACATGGTAGCCTTCGCTATCATAGGGTTATAAAGAATACCTGGCCTGCTGATAGCAGCCCATTGATCATCCTTTACTGTCCTTCCTGAGATAAACACTTCCTCACCTATAAGGAGATCAAAAGCCTTAGACACTTAATCCTGAGATAGGCTGAAGGTGTAATGCATAACTCTATATGAGATGACCCCAGGTTCCCTATCTGGACGTTGAAAGCCTCGGTAGTCAAAGGTGGCTAAGAAACGATGGACCACCTCGAGATAAGGGATAAATGCAGAAGTGTAAAAATCTAACCACCCCAAGGTAATATTGCACATCTCCCCAAATGCTTATAGTCTCTAATAAGTTCTAGCTCATGAAGTGACTGCTTTGATACTGCACATTATACAAGGCTTTGTACCGGGTAGCTTGAGCCTCTGTCATCCAGTGTAATGGCCTCAACACTGGCTTAGCTGTGAATAGTATTTTTCCGATGGTGAATAGTATTTTTCGAGCCCGAAAGTCAAAAATATTTTATCTGGACCGTCGGAAAGTATTGGTCATGATGAGTCTGGGGTTGAAATTTGAAGTGAAATTGAGATCAAATGGGTCTTCAAAGGTCAAAAATACGAAAAGGTAGCGAGTCAATTTCCTTGGTAGGGAAGGTGACTTGATTTTGTATAAATTATTAAAAATAGTAAACAAACTCCAAAAATTGTCAGATTTTGCCTGCCTACATGAATTTTTATGTAGAATATTTTAGTGATGAGAATTGAATTTTTTGGTGACACCGGCAGTTGTCGAATCGGATCAATAAGTTTTAATCGGACTGATAATGGACTCTAATTGAGCCAAAAATTTGCGTGCTAGCTATTTTTGATGTGATAAGAGTGATAAAATTATTTTTGGAGTGATTTGAAGGCTGAAAGAGAAAGAAATTTCATTGAAATTTAAAAGGCCTAAATTGGGCCTTAAGAATTAATTGGGATAAGCCCATGGATCAAGCCCAATTTTAGGCCCACTGAGGAGTATTTAAGGACCCAAATATCTAAAAAAATTTCCAAAAAATGCAGCAACCTCTCCTCTCCTCTCTTTGGCCTAACCAAGTCTCCCTATCTTCTCCCTCTCTTTTGCTTCATACTCACTCTAAATATTCCATAAATTTCAACTTAAGAGTTGTAGTTCCATCTCTCTAGAACACTAAAATAGCTTCTATTGGTTGATTTGAGCAAAAAAAGTGGAGAAATCAAGTAGAGAAAGAAAAAGGGATAAGATTGAACTTGAGAATTTTAGTAATTTAAATTTATTATTTAATGCTTTTTCATAGATTTTTGGGTGTAGAATATGATTATGAGCTTGGATTTTTCATTTGAGAACAAAAATAAAAGGAAAACTAAGGTTTATTGGCTGGCCATGGTAGGTGGTGAAAAAGGAGAAGATTTTTCAAGGAACAAAGGTGAAGGAAAGGAGGCTTAGGCTTTCTAAATCAAGTGAAAATTATAAGTGACTAGCAAATCTTTACATTTTCTAAGTTTATGAATTTAATTCCTTTATGTATTTAGGGTAAAAAAATTTTAAAGTCATTAAATGATGAAATTGGTTTAGGGTAATTAAAATTGAATCTTAGAAGAGATGAATTGGAAGCTAAAAGGAAAGAAAGAAAATTATGTTGGTGGCCGAATTTCTTAGTAAGGGAAAATAGTGAAATTTTTGCATAAAAATAATATATGTTAGTCTAAATTAATTGTAGAAATGATATTTGGTGTCCATGAATTTTTATTGAATAATTGGAATTTATTTTGAAATTTTTAAGATTATGTATTATGTATGTATATATTGAAAATTGTGAAATATTGTGAAATAATTGATGATTTTAGTGGAAAATGATAATAAATAATTAAGTATATGTTAATGAGATATAAGGAATAAGTTGAAAAAAAAATTCGGCCTTTGGTACACCGATACAGTATTAGAAGTGATAAGAGTGTTACATTTTGTGATATCAGAGCCGTGGTTTAGACGGTTCTAAGATCGGAGTGGGTATTCTTGTTTGGTTTACTACTTATATACATGCCAATTATTATTTAAGAAGTTGTTTTAGAAATTAATGTATTCTTGCCCCTTTTTGTTTTATAGTGAAAAGATATATGGAGAGCAGGGTCGCGAGGTTGGAGGCAATGGGAGTGAGGTCTTCAGTAATGTGGGGCAGCAGGAAGTCCCACAACAGCACCCACCTCCACCTGTAGCACCTCCTCAACTAGATTTTTTTAATCTAATGTTAGACTACATCCAGCAATGACTTCAAGCTGCTCAGGCTTAGGCACCGCCACCAGTAATTTAAGTTCAGCCTCCTACTCCGCCTAGAAGGAAGCCTATTTTGGAGCAGCTGAAAAGACTTAGGGCTGAAGATTTTTCAGGCCATGATCCCTTGACTCCAGCAACTGCAGAGGAATGGTTATTCAAGATAAAGAGGTTATTTGAGATTACCCATAGTTTATTGGAGGAGAAATTCGAGGGTATAATTGATTTATTATAGGGTCCAGCTTTTATTTGGTGGGACTAAGTCAGGAGGCATACACCAGCAAACCATTTGAACTGAGAGTTCTTTATTGAACAGTTTGAGAAGAAATATATCGGGTCTGAGTATAAGATTACTATGTATGATGCCTTCTGGAGATTAAGGCAGGGGAACCGTACAGTGTCTGAGTATGACAGAGAGTTTGAGTGCCTACCTAGATGAGGGCCAGGCCACAAAAGAAAGATTATGTGAACGGTTTGAGAAAGGATTACACACCGAGCTGAGATAGATTATTAGGGCCCAGCATTACCCTAATATGTGGTCTATGAATGATACGGCTCTCAAATTAGAAGCCACTCAAGCGAGCAAGTTGAGAGACAGTCCCAATTTCAACAGAAAAGGAAGTAGGGATAGAGTAGTGAAAAGACAGGGCAGGGTAAGAAGCAGAAGGGTCAGCAGGCACCTTAAGGCCACCCACCAGTAGGCCGAGGATAGAAAAGTACCTCCCATGGCAAATCTATTGCCACTAAAGCATCCAGTGCACCCCGAGGCAGAGATAGTGGGTCAGTAGTACAGTGTGAGCACTGTGGTAAGACACAGCTTGGGGAGTGCAAATTTTTGATAGAAGCTTGCTTTAAATATGGGTCCAAAGATCATCAGATCAAAGACTGCCCTATGTTACAGACTACTCCAGCCACCCCACCAGCTTCTGGTACCAGGTCATCTGCACCATGAGGACATGATAGGGGAGCCACCCCTAATCCTTCAACCTCCAAACCAGTTGGTCAGTCATCATAGGGACAGAGGTGATCAGTGGGTCAAGCCTATACTGTTAGAGCTCGAGAAGAGGAGGTTGCTCCTGATGTGATAGTGGGTAAGTTTGTTTTATTATCTGATTCTGTGTATGCATTGATTGATCCTAGTTCCACACACTTCTACATTAGCATTGAATTGGCACGAGGTAAAGGGATGAAAGAGGCATGCTTGGACCAGGATATCTTGGTGAGTAATCCTCTTGGGCATAGTGTGATAGTAAATAAGATTTACAGATAGTGTCCTATCAGTGTCCAGGGACATATATTCCTGGCAAATCTTATTGAATTGTCCTTCCGTGAGTTTGAATTGATTTTGGGGATGGATTGGTTATCCGCCCATTAAGCAAATGTTGACTGCAGAAAAAAGAGGGTCATCTTACAGCTTCAAAATGGTGACGACATCACTGTTGTGGGTGTAAGATCTGATTTTCTATCTGATGTGATATCGGCTACTGCAGCAAAAAGATTGATAAGAAAAGGATATGAAGCGTATATGTGTTATGCAGTAGAAGCGAAGAAAGACAGCTTAAAGGTGTCAGATGTGCCTATTTTTAGGGAGTTCCAGGATGTGTTTCCTGATAAACTTCCAGGCTTACCACCTAACAGAGAGGTGAAATTTACCATTGAGGTCACTCATGGTATTGTCCCTATTTCTATTGCCACATATAGAATGGCACCTGCATAATTAAAAGGGTTAAAGATTCAACTTCAAGAGTTGCTTGATAAGGGGTTTATCAGACCCAACACTTCTCCTTGGGGAGCACCTATCCTATTTGTAAAGAAAAATGATGGGATTCTTCGATTGTGCATTGACTATAGACAACTGAATAAGGTGATGATAAAGAACAAATATCCCCTCTCTCACATTGAAGATTTATTTGATCAGCTTAAGGGAGCGAGTGTCTTCTCCAAGATAGATCTGAGGTCGGGTTACTATCAAATGGGGGTAAAGGAAGCTGATGTACCCAATATTGCTTTTTGTACTAAGTATGGCCACTATGAGTTTTTGGTCATGCCATTTGGGCTTACAAATGCACCAGCAGCCTTCATGGATCTTATGAATAGAGTTTTCCACCCCTACCAAAATCAGTTTGTGGTGGTTTTCATCGACGACATCCTGGTGTATTCCAAGACACTGGAAGATCATGACAGACACTTAAGGATTGTGTTGCAGACTCTAAGAGATAAGCAGTTGTATGCCAAATTCAGTAAATGTGATTTTTGGCTGAATGAAGTATCCTTTTTGGGCCATGTCATTTTTGAGAAGGACATTAAAATAGATCCCTCAAAGATTGAAGCAATCCTTCAGTGGAAGCCACCCAAGAATGTGACTGAAGTGCGGAGTTTTCTGGGTTTGGTTGGGTATTATAGGAGATTTATTAAGGGTTTCTCCACTACTGCAGCTCCTATGACACAACTACTACAGAATAATGTTAAATTCATATGGACTGACAAGTGCCATGAATGTTTTGAGAAGCTAAAGACCATGTTGACAGAAGCTCCTCTCCTTACTCAACCTGAGTTGGGCGAGAATTTTGTGATCTACAGTGATGCTTCCAGGAATGGTTTGGGCTATGTTCTGATGTAGGAAGGCAAGGTGATAGCTTATGCCTCCTGAAAACTCAAGACTCATGAGAGAAACTATCCTACACATGATTTAGAATTGGCAGCCACTGTTTTTGCATTACAGATTTGGAGGTATTACTTGTATGGAGAGAAATGCTACATTTATTCGGATCACAAGTGTTTAAAGTATTTGCTTACCCAGAAAGAACTCAATCTCAGACAAAGGCACTGGTTGGAGTTGATTAAAGACTATGATTGCTATATCGACTACCATTCGGGGAAAGCAAATGTAGTAGCTGATGCTCTTAGCAGAAAATTCATGTTACGTAATATTAGTGTTTTTGAGTGAATTGGTATAAGATATTGATAAGTGTAAATGATTAATAGTGATTTTTGCAGCGCTTCGGACAATGAATACCAACTTAAGTTTGGCAGCAAATGGAGCTATAGTAGCTGAACTGCGAATTAAACCAGACTTTGTACATCAAGTGAAAGCGGCTGAGAAAGAAGATGACCTACTAATGGCTATTGTAAACAAGCTTCAGCATAGTAGTGAAAGTGATTACTCATTATCTAGTGATGGAAGCCTTTGTTATAAAGGAAGACTTTGTGTGCTGACCCGAAAAGAATTAAAGAAAGAGATTTTGACAGAAGCACACCATAGTAGCTATGCCATGCACCCTGGAAGTAACAAGATGTACCAATATTTAAAAGTTTTCTATTGGTGGCCAGGCATGAAGCTTGATGTGACTAGCTTCATGAGTAAATGTCTGGCATATCAACAGGTGAAAGCAAAGCATCAGGTCCCTTCAGGACTTCTTCAACCACTTGTTATTCCAGAATGAAAATAGGATCAAGTGACCATGGATTTTGTGACTGGTTTACCTGTGACTCAGTGGAAGTATGATGCTATCTGGGTAATCATTGACCGCCTCACCAAATCAGCTCATTTCTTGCTAGTACGAATGGATTTCTCTTTGATCAGGCTGGCAGAACTCTACATAAAGGAAGGGGTTAGATTGCATGGAGTGCCCACATCTATTGTGTTTGACAGGGATCCCAGGTTCACTTTTCATTTCTAGAAAAATTTTCAGGATGCTTTAGGTACTAGACTTCGCCTTAGCACAACATTCCACCCTTCACCTTCAGACTGATGGCCAATCAGAGTGGGTGATCCAGATTTTAGAAGATATGCTTAGATGTTGTGTCCTTGAGTTTAGCACCAATTGGGAAAAACATTTGCCATTGGCCAAGTTTGCCTACAACAACAGCTATCAATCCAATTTGAAAATGGTTCCTTTTGAAGCCTTATATGGTAGGAAATGCAGAACTCCATTGTATTGGACTGAATTGAGTGAGAGGAAGCTTTTGGGTTCGGACTTGATTTATGATTTTGAAGAAAAGGTTCAGATCATTAAAAGCATATTGAAAGAAGTTATAGATCATCATAAGTCTTATGAAGATCTAAAAAGGAAAGACATCGAGTTTCAGGTCAGAGACAAGGTCTTTCTGAAGATATCTCCATGGAAGAAACTTCTAAAATTTGAAAAAAAGGGCAAGTTAAGCCCTAGATTCATTGGTCCATATGAAGTACTTTAGCGAGTGGGTCTTGTGGCCTACAGATTGAAATTGCCATTTGCTTTGGAGAAGATACATGATGTCTTTCATGTGTCTATGCTCCACAGATACAGGTCTGATCTGAGTCATGTAATAGCACCAGAAGAGATATAGGTTCAGACTGACATGAGTTATGAGGAAAGACCAGTAAAGATCCTGACTAGGAAAGTCTGACAGCTTCGAAACAAGCAAATTCCATTGGTAAAAGTCTTGTGGCATACCATAATATCGAGGAAGCGACATAGGAACCCGAAGCAATAATGAGGCAGCATTATCCTCAATTTTTCAGTTCAGGTAAATTTTGAGGACTAAATTTCTTTTAGTAGGGGAGAAATGTAATTGCCTCAACACCGGATCAGCTGTGAACAGTACTTTCCGATGGTGAATAGTATTTTTCGGGCCTGAAAGGACATCCGAAAGTCAAAAATATTTTATCTAGACCGTCGAAAAGTATTGGTCATGGTGAGTTCGGGGTTAAAATTTGAAGTGAAATTGAGGTCAAATGGGCCTTCAAAGGTCAAAAATAAGAAAAAGGTAGCGCGTCAATTTCCCTGGTAGGGAAGGTGACTTGATTTTGCATAAATGGTTAAAAATAGTAAACGAACTCCAAAAATTATCAAATTTTGCATGCCTACATAAATTTTTATGTAGAATATTTTAGTAATGAGAATTGAATTTTTCAGTGACACCGGCAGTTGTTGAATCGGATCGATAACGAATTCCAATTGAGCCAAAAATTTGTGTGGTAACTATTTTTTATGTGATAAGAGTGATAAAATTATTTTTGGAGTGATTTGAAGGCTGAAAGAGAGAAAAAATTTTATTGGGCTTTAAAAGGCCTAAATTGGGCCTTAAGAATTAATTAGGCTAAGCCTATGGATCAAGCCCAATTTTGGGATCAATGAGGAGTATTTAAGGAGCCAAATATCTAGAGAAATTTCCAAAAAATACAGCAGCCTCTCCTCTCCTCTCTTTGGCCGAACCAAGTCTCCCTCTCTTCTCTCTCTCTTTTGCTTCATACTAACTCTAAATCTTCCATAAATTCCAATTTAAAAGTTGTAGTTCCATCTCTCTAGAACACCAAAATAGCTTTTATTGGTTGATTTGAGCAAAGAAAGTGGAGAAATCAAGTAGATAAAGAAAAAGGGGTAAGATTGAACTTGAGAATTTTAATAATTTAAATTTGTTCTTTAATGCTTTTCCATAGATTTTTTGGTGTAGAATATGATTATGAGCTTGAATTTTTCATTTGAGAACAAAAAAAAAAAGGAAAACTAAGGTTTATTGGTCGGCCATGGTAGGTGGTGAAAAGGAGAAGGTTTTTCGAGGAACAAAGGCAAAGGAAAGGAGGCTTAGACTTCCTAAATCAAGTGAAAATTGTAATTGACTAGCAAATCTTTACATTTTCTAAGTTTATGAATTTAATTCCTTTATGTATTTAGGGTAAAAGAATTTTAAAGTCATTAAATGATGAAATTGGTTTAGGGTAATCAAAATTGAACCTTAAAAGAGATGAATTGGAAGCTAAAAAGAAAGAAAGAAAATTTTTAGGAAGATTTATGTTGGTGGCCGAATTTCTTAGTAAGGGAAAATGATGAAATTTTTGCATAAAAATAATATATGTTAGTCTAAATTAATTGTAGAAATGATAAATGGTGTCTATGAATTTTTATTGAATAATTGAAATTTATTTTGGAATTTTTAAGATTATGTATTGTGTATGTATATAGTGAAAATTGTGAAATGTTGTGAAATAATTGATGATTTTAGTGGAAAATGATAATAAATAATTAAGTATATGTTAATGAGATGTAAGGAATAAGTTGGAAAAAAAATTTCTGGCCTTTGGCATACCGGTACAGTGTTAGGAGTGATAAACGTGTTACATCCAGTGAGGTGCTTGAATGTCTAGAAGAGATTGTGGCTATGGGGGCTTTCTACAATAAGGCATCTATATATTTAAAAAGAAGAATTAGTGTGCCTACTATAGGGCTTTCTACTCTTATAGGGCTTACTTTATTCCTCATTATTTATTTTTTTTATCTTTTTTTAGCTCTTATATGCTTTCTATTCTATAAGATAGTCAAGGAAAAATGCATTCTACTACAATCATCAACACAACATCAATAGTAAAGAAATAAAAAGAAACTCAAAATAAATTGTAAATCTAAACTCAATGAAAAAAATGGCTAAATACATTTACAATACCAAAAGCACACCAAACAAAAGAGAAAATTTAAAGGAGATAAAAACTTACCTTATACATTAATGGCGGAATGCTAAAGAAAGAACAAAACTTGTAGATACCGGCACTACCGCGAGCGTAATCCAAACACGAACTCAATGAAAACCAATGTCAAATGAATCGGGTCCAGGAGAGGGAGAGATGAGAGAAAGGGTTTTTTAAAAAGAAATGGGAATGATGTTCCAATAGGAATGAAAGAAAAACGAGGGAAAGCAAGAAGAAATCTTTAAAAAGGTAGTTTTTAGTGAGTCACGAATCGAGTCCGTGAATCACTAAGTGAGTTACGGACTAAGCGTGTGAGTCACAGGAAAAACAACGTAGTTTAACTTAAGGAGGGATAAGTCATAGATCAAGTCTGTAAATACTAGGGATGAATCATGGACCTAGTCCGTGAGTTAGGGTAAGCGGTCAAAAAGGCCTTTGAAGGCCATGGGAACCGAAAAGATGGGATTTAGGACCATAAATGCCTAATTAATAATGAATAATACAAATTCAATTAATTAACTTATATTTAAACTAATTTAATCTTTTTTATCTTTAATATTGATGGCCCTTTTACTAATTATTAACAATTAACCATTCTAAAGTAACTAATTTTACATAAGCATGATATTTGACATATTATTCACTCACTCTTCAAAACTCTTGCTATAATTACCAATATGCCCTTGTAAAATTAAAAAACAAGTGGAACAAAAGCAAAAATAATCATGCAAATGCATATCCTATGCAAAAGGAAATACATCACCTACGTAATTTTGGCAATGACTCATAGTACAAAGGAGTGAGTCATACAAGTGAATTGAGGCTCTAGGGAGTGAGTCACTTTCGATCTATAAATACCCTCAACTCTTCATTCAACCTTTAACAATCTGCATGCAACCTTTTTATCCCAGGTAAGTGCCATCTTTCACAGTCTCAATATATTTAATTCTCTCATCTTTTTGTTTTTCATTATTATTTTTGTTTTTTTATTTATTTTTGATTGATTTTTTATTTTTTATTTTTAAAATTTTTTATTTTATTATTATTTATTATTTATTATTACCTTGAAATTCTCATTTTTATTATTTTTTATTATTATTCTTTTTTATCATATGTATTTTAAAGCTGTCCACTTGAAGTGATGGGGACTTTTAACACCAAAGTGCATAGATTACTAGATGCTCTCAAAACCTGGGAAAATCAAATCCTGGCCTCATATTTTGGTATAAAAAGTTCAACGAAGAGTCCAGCTTGACAATAATCTCTTGTTGGCAGTCCATTCAATATTGGGACCCTTGATTTTATGTCTTCAGATTGACTCATCAGGAGCTATGCCCCTTGGCTGAAGAGTTTGCCAAAGTCATCGGTGCATCTTTCTACTTGGGAACTCTACCTTATGTTTCAAACTGCATGCCAACTTATTCGAAGGATGTGAGTCAGGCTCTAGGAATACTGCCTTCTATCATTTCCAGATTAGTACCATGGCAGAAGTCTATCCCTCTTGAGCCTTTGCTTGATGCATTAGATAACTTTTTTGATATACCTACTTTCCAAACTAACATTATTTTGCCGATTTATCTCTCTTTGTACTTGACAATGAACTTGTGGAACCCAGCCGGTGACAATCGACTGCTCGGCTTTTTTTTCATTTTTTTTCTTCATTCATTTTTTTCTTTTATTTCTTTTTTTTATGTGTGGCTATAGGAGAAATTGAGGCTACTCGAGGAACCTTCTCCTAAAGTAATCAGTACATACTCTTTAAGGAATCTTCTTCCTAGAATAAGGTTTTACAACTTTGACATAGCATAAGAAGGCTTTGTGTGGCTGGCAACAATAGGTGATAATGACATTAGCTTTATGTACGAATGGCTAAAACCCGATTATATGACCCAAGATGGCCAGTCTGGCTGTGTACCATTATACGACTTACACAGAACCACTTTCTATATAGTTTCTCATTGTGCTTGTCAATTTAGGAAATGGTAAGATATCATAAGGTGCCCATTGTCATTCTAAGGAGGCATGTTATCTGTCGTTTTCATTTATGGCTATCATCACTTGTGGGCTCAACTGTATGCTAAAGTTGACATTCAAAATCCAAATGACTATGAATTTACCACATTGATTACATATAAAAGATGGTTATCCAGCTCTACGGCTGATAATAGATTACACTGACTAAGATAGAGCTTCGCTGGGTGTTGTGTTAAATCCGTAAATATAGGTTTATCGATTGTAGTACTTAAGATATCATCCTATGAAGACAAAAAATTGATTATTACTCACTATTAATATCTAATTGTAATCTTGTTTACAATTTTAAATAATTATGATAATAAAACTAGACTACTAGTGGAATGCTAAATCTAATTGTTAACTTAACTTAACTAGTGATGATCAAAGAAGACAAGTAAAATAATGATATAAGTTAATGAAACAATAAAACTTGGAATATTTTGTTAATTGATAATTTGAACTTATCATGCAAGCCAAGTTGGATTAAAGTTTCAATTCACTCTCTCAACATGAATTAGAGTGCCTAAAACATGTATTAATAATCCTAACTCCTAACTTTAATTAATGAATTAGTGAATTATAAATACATATCTCAAGATTAATCACCAACCTATAGCAATCATCTAACATTCTGATCTCTCAAGAAATGCTTTAATGATGAATTTCTATTAGATGTAAGGAAGAACATATCTCTTAACTACATTTTTTCTTATCATGATCATACATAAAGTACTAATAGAAAATTTTGAAAACAAAACAACCTATATTAATATGATTAAATAAACATAAATTATAAATTGTTCAAGTTCTTAAAGATATCATTAAACATGTACAAAGAAGAAGAGATGGATGAAAGAAGATAAAAGAGATCTCTTAACCCTTTTTCTCTTTATAATGATGGTCTTCCTTTTTTTGCTATTGTCTTATTTTCAAAACATAAATTGAACCTAAGAACTTATAGAAAATTAAAGCAAAAATTGTTCTTTTTCTCCAATAATAAAAAGTTAGATTCTATCTTATATCTAACATTCAAAATCTTCATCTATTTATAGATTACTGCTCCAAGAATTGTGTTCTTTGATGTGCCTTTCCAAAGTTAAATGATCCTTGGTGAAAAAACTTGGCCCTTTAAATGACTATTAAAAAATAACCTCTCCAATGGCTCTTACTGTCACGCTCACGACTCCTATCATGCTTGTGACAGAACACGAACCTTCATTGGTTTGACTTTTCTTCAAGCTTTGACTTTCTCTTTCTTCCTTACTTTATAGCGCTCGCGACCTTCACCATGTCGATGATAGTGCCTTCCTTTCAAACTCAATTTTTAAGCTTTCTTCTCCCTATTTTCTCCCCTTTACTCCTATACACACTATACACACAAAAAGCATAAAAGATACCATGTTTCTCACATAAAATAACTAAAAATTAAATATTTACTTGATATACTTAGACCTAAAACATCAATTTAACATACATTACTCAACATATATCAAATCCCCACACTTGAACCTTTGCTTATCCTCAAGAAAAAATTTAAAATGCAAAAACACAATACCAAAATAAAACGAACAATAGTATTACAACAAACAAACATGGAGCACCTCATACTTAAGAATCACACTTAATGACAAATGAAAAATCCTTCACCTTTTAATTATTAGTCTATATCAACAAATGCCAAGGTAATATCATATATCCACAAGGTCTAATATTCATGTATAACCAATCAGAAAAATATGAGAATGCAAAGTACAAAAGTACAAATCTCTTAAAACCACATTTCTTACAACATATACTCTAGCATGGAAAATGTCACAAAGTGTAGAGCCACTCCCTCATAAGAATGACCTCACACCACTCAAGTGTTTAGTGGCTAATGTTTCACTCATATTTCCTCATACACCACTACATACCATAAGCTTGTGCTAAGTAAAAATCTCCACCACTAGTACAAAATAATGCATAAAATCAAGAGGGTATTATAAAGGGTTGTAACTTGGCTTAGGTATAAGTAGGATAATTTTGGTTAAATAGCTCGTTCATATGGAAAAAATAAAGCAATTGCCCAAAACACATGAGACTTACAATAAAAAACTTTAGCATGATACAAAAGGTTTCGAACTCAAATTCAAATCCCCTTTCAATATCCATATCTTCCACTAGTTACCTTTCCTTATTTCAAAACTTGTTTCTTTTTACCATTATAACTAGTTCATTTTCCTTCATTTTTCCTTTTTTTTTTCTTTTTTCTTCCTGAAACAAACTAGTTTAGTCTTATTTTTTTCTTCTCTTTTTCTTAATTCTAGTGGACTTAAAACTTCAAGGGATCAGAGCTAATACCATGCTTACAACTAAGAAATTTTTTTATCTCACATGTCAAAAAAATGCTACACTTCCTACATCATGGTTCCAAATGAAAAGGTTAATTTCCAAAAAGGATTATGAATAAAAAAAATAATCTCATTAAATAACAAATGGTTAAAGGCTCAAAATTGGCTACCTAAAGTCAAAAAGGTGGTTTATTTAAGCAAACTAAAATGGGTTATTCCAAGTGCCCTTATCACTTTTCATGCATATTTCATACTAAATGTGGTCTCAAAACTTACTCCATATAAGTTCTAGAGTAATAAACATAAGACGAAATCTCTCATTAAGAAATCATATCATAAATCATGCTTAAAAATCACCAAGGTAAAGGATAAAGCAACTCTGCACAATGCCACACTTAACCAAATTAAAATACATGCATAAAGAAACATAACAAAAAAGAAATGTACGCCAAAGTACTTTATCTAAACATGCCTATCTATAGAAGCACACTCATACGAAAATAAGGAATCCTTAATATTACCCAAGAATTGCATCAACTAGACTCAAAATCCCAATGTGAAGGCTACCTCATACATGCCACTAAGTGTTCATCACAAGACCAAGCCTTTATAACAAAACAAAAACTTACACAAACTAATAAATATCTTCCCACACTTAAAGGACACAATGTCCTCATTGTGTAAGAACAAAATCACAAACACACACATAAAAGAAAACTAAAAATAAATAGAAAAAAGTAAAGAGATTACCCTTAAAATGCTTCTCTTTGAGAATTTGAAGGAGAGGAGCTAAATTCCACGTTTTGCTTCTTGAAGAAGGATAGCAACTTCCTACTCAAGCTCTTATGGCTCTTGTTCATTTTTTGCATTGCGACCTCCATTGAACTAACCTTTACAGCAATTGCCTGATTATCCTCATCCATAGCATCCAGCTGAGTCAAAAATTGCTGCCATCCAACTGAACTACTACCTCACCAGCATCAACACCTAACTCTCCAACATCCTGAACATCTTTATCATCAGATTTATCATTGTTCGCAACATCAGCAGAAGTAGCAGGGCCTTTTTCTTTGCTCAAACCAGATTTCCTGGCACGCTCATTAACAAAAAAATTGGAGGCCACCTCTTCTTTTCAACGAATTAGAATTTATCAAAAAGGTAACATCAAACATAGCCACTTTCTTACCTTCAACAGGCACAAAACTAGGCAATGTGCCTAAACAATTTAGAACAATCCCAATTACCATATGCCTTATCCCAATTTACTTGGTTTTAGCAATCGAGGTATTGTACAAACCATCAAAGATAAATGATATAGAACATGGGATTTTCTTATTTTGAATTAGGGACAACATAAATAAATCTTTCACATAGACTTTATTACTTTTAACCATACCAAACAAAGCATGGCATAAATACTTGTGAAAAAAATAAGAGAGCCTCATTCTTAATTGATCGATTAGAAGAATTCTTAGTGTTAAAATGAGTTATACTAGTTAATCTCTTCTAAGTGCCATGTGCAATAAAGTGTTGGGGAAGAAACTGAGTGCCATTCAAGGGAAACCCAAACCACTTGTTTATGTCATCAAACTTGAAAACATACTCAATCCCATTATGCCTAAATTGCATTCTAGTCTTAGCCTCATCAATATAAGACAAAGTGATAAAAAAATTCCAAAGCCCAATCCCTATGAATAGGTAAATCCATTTTCATCAACTTTCCCATTTCATGCACTTCAAGTATTTATTAATATCATTTTTTAGCCCTACTGTTTTAAGCAAATCAAATTTAAAATTCCAACTACCAACAATTGTTTTCTCAAAAAAACTTTAAATTTCTTACCTTCATCATCTGAAAAAAGAGGAAAAAGGCAATCATACATATCTTGCCAGAGGGTAGTGTTTTATGCTGAAGAAGAAGAACACACGATAACTCTCTTCTTCTTATTCCCTATTAATTTTAATCTCGCCATTGTGAAAATCAAAGCACACTCAAACAAAGGCATACTAAAATGTAAAATAATCAAGTAAAAAGCCAGAGAATCAAAATAAACACCAGGAAAAATGAGAGAAAAAGAATACAACTTTGAGAGAAAATGTGAAAAATGAGAGAAAAATTTAAAATGAAAATGAAAATGAAAAAAATTAGGGCACAAAAGCTATTTATGGGGGTGTGAAAAGGGGTGGCAATGGTTAGAATTCCCCATTAAAATTTAAATTTCACATACTATCGCACCCGCAACCATCATCACGCTCATGACAGTAGCAAAATTCGCTATCCATTGTGCTTACGGCATCAGGCATGCTCTCAATAGAACCAACTTACACAACTCCCTTGATCCGTCGTGCCCACAGCCATAATCGTGCTCATGATAAAATTGAAAAATTCAATATAAAATTTATACTTTGAAAAAAAAGAATTATATTTGAACTTATGTTAACAGACCTACTTACAAACCTTAACCTGTAAAACAAATAAAAACTATATTAGTAACACATCAACCAAAATACTAAAATAAAAAATAATTAACAGTAACAAAATAACTTATACATAAAATACTTATGAATGGAATAGAAAAATTAAAATAAGTTTCAACCTAAACTTAGAGAACCATAAGAGACCTCTCTACCATAAAAATTTCCTTTAAGATATAGCTTACATAATTGACCATTAGCCTTAAATAATTGTCCTTTACCATTTTTAAGTTCGAAGTAACCATGGTCAAAAATCTAAGTCACCTCATATGGCCCACTTCATCGAGATCTAAGTTTTTCAAGAAACAATTTCAACCTAAAATTAAATAAAAGTACCTTATCTCCCACTTTAAAACTTTTATGCTTGATATATACATCATGCCATTTTTTTAGTTTACTTTTTATATATTTGTGCATTTTTATAGGAACTAAGGTATAACTCATCAAGTTCATTTAATTGCAATCTTCACTTAATACCAGCCTTTTTAAGGTCATAGTTCAAAGCACTAATTGCCCAAAAGGCTCTATACTCTAACTCAATATGCAAATGATAGTTTTCCTCCTAAACCTTATGCTTAGGGATGAGGGCTCATTGGCAGATGCCTTGACAATTTTAATTTCTACATTAAACATTCCAGCAAAGGTGATCATAAAGTCAAAATTGCTAACAAGATTAGATGGATTGTGTTTTAGAGATATGCAAGTGAAGTACATTCACACTATTGATAAGAGACCATGATGTTCCAACACCCAGCCTTGCTTAGGAGAAATTAACATCCTCAAAGGAAGTTTTTAGAAAAGATCAGGAGAGATTCATAAACTCCTTGCCCAACCCATCAGTATGGATATGGTTCTGAATAAAAGAAGCAGCCATAATACTGCATGTTTAAGGTACACCTATGGGTAAAAAGCCATGATGGTTATCAGAGAATTCATGATGGCATCCATATAGTTCACATGAATGGCTTGACACTGTCTATCTTAAAAGTTTCTCTTGACTTACTATAGAGGTAGACTTTTCTAATCTAAGGAGCAGATATCATAAAAAAGTACACCAACTAGTCTCAAAAGGTCCAAAGTTCTATACTGCCATCGTAGGATGGGTAAAAGCTAAATCCTTCAAGCAGTCAAATCCTTAGGAAGCTAACCGGGATCATTGAAATAGAGTTTGACATTCAAACATGGATTTCCTTGACCGTACCTAGCTTTAGGCAAAGAATTAAAAGGTATTCAATGCTATGAGTTTTCCCTTATCTAAAAGAGTAATTATAGCATAAAAAGATGCCCTCTAAAAAGGTGCAGACCTTTAAGGTTTAGATTGAGATGTCACCATGTGTATTTTGGGGTTGTGAAGTAGGTATTGATGTTTCAACTTAAATTCTCCTTAGTATATGAAGTGAGAATGAAATTGTCAGTAAAAGTTGAACTTCAATTCTTAATAGGAATTAGATGTTTTCGGGGTAAGATCAAGGATTAGATGAAACCTTGAAAGCATTTTATCCATGTCACTCTGGTTAACTGTGATACTAGTCACCCATACTTTGCACCTGAACAAAATGATAAGATCACATTCCTCAAGTCCATATGTACAGAATCTTATAGGTTGTTTATTGTGGTGGGTTGTAATTCAAAATATGGCCTTGTACAGCCATGTAGGAGTAAGCCTTTAAGTTGACCACTTGCGATGGTAAGTAGGGTCAGTCTATTTGAATATTTTTTATCATGCTAAGCAGATGATAACCACTGGTTAGTTCCTTTAGGATCAATGTTTATTGCCAGGCAAGGTAGATTAGCAGAATAATGCCATCATGGAAAATGAATATGTTAGTAAAGGGTCATCCAGTATGCTGGCCAGGTCTTTAAAAGAAAGAATAGCCTTGAGGTACCAATTTGATAAACGTTGATGAAAGTTTCTGATGCTTTAGTCACTTTTTATAAGAAGTTTTATGTATAGTTTGACACACGAGTCAGAGTTTTGAGGGTATAAAGGGAATTTTAGGTTACCACAAACCCTTCAGGTAGAGGGCATAACTTTTGAGTAAAGTAATTACAAGCTTAGCATGGCACCCAATATGATGACTAAATCATATTTTATGAGGAAATAGATTTTCTCTTGTTGGAAGTGCAGTTGTGGTAGATTGCTTACCCTGAGAATAATAAGGGAACTTAGAAAGAAGGCAAAGTAGAAAAACTAAGGGGGATAACTAAAGAAAGCCAACCTAAAGATTAGGACCATTAAGGATGACGTATGTGGATCGTCAACCACCTCACATTAGAGATGGTATTTCCCAACCACCTATGGTGTGGGCCAATGTATTTCATGCATATATTTTTGCATGCTTGCAGGCATTTTTATACACCTTGCATATAATGTTTTTGTATATGTTGCTGTATGCATGACTCTGTAGGTAAAGTGGAGATTGGCTCCACTACCTTTGCCTTAATAGTTCACCTAGGCCTTCTTTGTAAAGCCTGGAGGCTTAAAGTGATGGAATATGACATGGTATGAATGTGATGATAGCACAGCGGAAACACAAAAAATTTTTATCATACATACCATACAATTCCAAAGCAAGAAACGAAACATGCAATTTTAGGGTTGTAGAACTTACAACTTATGATGCCTTTTGAAAATTGAATTTGATGACGCCCAGCAACTAAGGTGACTTTATCCGCCTTAGGTCTCGATCACCAATGCCAAGGAACAGCCTTTTACACCACTCCCTCTATTCTCACACACACAATTGCACCGACAGCTTAAAATCGAGATTGCTAGCTCTCTTTTTTCGGTATTGTGTAAAGGCAATGGTTTGAAGCTACAAAATTTGATTTTGTACTTCTCTTAGGTTGCTATTACTACCCAAGATCACAAGAGAATGAGGAACTATCCTTTCTCCTTGTGAAAATTGGCTAAAAGAAATTCTTTGAGAGAGAGAGAGAGTTCACGCAAAACATAGAGAAAATACACTAGGGTTTCACGTTTTTCCCACAAAAAAAATATATATCTCTTTTTCTTTTAAGTGATTAATCTCAAATATACTACCTTAAGATAATTAATATTAGCTAAAGATAATTATATTTGCCTTTATCACTTAATTAAAATAAGTAATATTTATTGATAAAAACTCTTTTAATTTATTCAAGATAAAAACAAAAGACATTAAATCAAATAATATCACTTAATTTAGGATAAAAGATATGTCATTTAAATCTAATAAACCACTTAAATAAAACTATACATGTGCCGAAATTCCTTTGTTATTTCTCTAGGAATTTCGGCCACATCAAATTTCATTTAGATGATTTAATTAGATAAATATGTTTTTAGGCTTTAATACTCAATTAATTAAATTAATACATGACATTTAATTAATTGAAATTAAACCTTGTGGGCTGAATTTCTCTCTCTCATGGGCCAAGGTCCAATAGCAATCTAATAACCCATTACACACATTAATTTGACTTTAATTAAAAGCCCAAATTAATGCCCAATACTTAATTTAAATATTTTAAGCCCAATGCTTTGTGTGCGATCCTATAAGTCCATTTAATGTTGGCAATGAATTAATAAATTAATTCAAAGGCTATATATATTCTCTAGCAAGATATTATAGCATTCCAAATTAAATGAAAATGCATATGGCATTTAGTGACCTAATGCAATTTTGCATAGTCCTTTACCCATAAATATCAGAATTAATATAAGGCATGGAAATAGTCATCCTTATATATATTAATTCCTTTCTTGATATTCCAGTGACACTAAACTCTCAGATAAATAATGATTACTCATTATTTCATCTCGGTATGGCCATACACTTCTCAGTTCACTTATCAAGTGGCCGATGATATTTTCTCTCTTAATGAGAGGGGTAATCCCTTCACTTCTCTCATGCTCTCTAACATGAATTAATGCATACCCAATCATACCCGTACTTGTCACCCTGTTACGAGCACGTTAGGTGTATGTCAAAGTACACAGTAATTCATAAAGAGTTTCATAGAGATTTCAGGTCTAAGAACTCCGATACAAAACTTGCATATGAGAAACACTTATGACTTGTACCATGTAGTGTTCTCGTGAGCGGATCGTATCCAGATACCATGTTCTTTAACATGTATCTATGATATCTGATTGACACTCTTGTCCTAATGATCCGTAAGACAGAACTCATAATATCAGAGAGAGCGTACTAGTCTTAATTCATTGTTATTCCCATAACAATGACTGACTAGGGATATTTAGAATGATGTCTCATTTGTTTCAAGGTCTTACAACCATGTGCCTCACACATGATAACTTAAACCAAAACAACACTCTTGGATAGTTTTATCAATTGATATGCACAGGAATACAAAGGATAAAACAAATGCCTCATTTTATTAATTCAAAGTGTTTTATTACAATGCATTGGGGCTAGGGCTTACACTAATATAAAGATCCCTCACATCAATATAATGACTGTTACAGTGCCATCCTTTTGCTAATTTTAGGAAGTATTCTTAACTTAGTTTATCTTGCTAAGACTAATATGGTTTTCTTTTATAGATCAGAGAATCATCACCTCTCTGGTGCATTTGAGATGGCCACAATACTGCCTTTTTTCTAATTTCAAGGAGTATTTCTAACTTAATTTATCTTGCCAAATATGCCAAGGTTAGCATAATATTTTTTTCCAATTTAAAGGTTAAAGAATCATAACCTCTCTCGTGCATTTGGGATGGCTATAGTACCGCCCTTTTCCCAGTTACAGGGAGTATTTCTGGTTTAATTTATCTTGTTAAAGCATATCCAAGTTATTAATAGAATTTTCCTTTAATATATTGGTCTGAAGATCATTGCCTCCCTAATACATTAAAAAATAGTCGTGGCAATGCCCTCTATTTTAAGAACGATTTGAAGGTCGCTACATCTTCGATACACTTAGGACGATTGTTGCAGAGCCATCCTTTCATCAATTTGAGGGAGAACCCATATCAAAATATCTTAGGCCAAATATCAGGTCATGTCCCAAGATTTTAACATAATCATTTTTGTTATTTTTAAATTCAAGGATTGCCTCCTTTTCCCGATCGTGAACTTAAGGATCACTGTTTCCTTATCACATTTAAAACAATTGTTGTAGTGTCATCCCTTTTGTCAATTTCAATTCCAAAGACCATTGTCTTTCTAATGCATTTAAGATGACTACCACAACATAGTCCTTATCCTAAGTGCATGGAGCATTCTCAATTGAAATAATCTGTGCATTAAGTTTAATTTATCTTGTCAAGCTATGTCATAAATTTTGACATGATTGTTTTTTATCAATTTACTTTTAATTTGAAATTTTGCTTTATCCTGGTTATTTTCAATTACTAATGAGTTTGATCTTAATTTTAGAAATTGGGTTTTCATTTAAATATAAGTTGAATAGGAGGCATTCATGTTTTATCTCGATCTATTGAATTGTATAGAAGCCTTTACTATACCAGGCAGTTTCTAAATCTTAAGCATTTGAGGTCAATTTTAAAAGAAAAAAATTGTTTGCAAATGAGGGGATTGGGTAAAACTCAATAAAAGCACTAGAACCTTTCTGATTACCTGTCGAAGCAACCCCAAGCTGAGATAGAATCTAGAAAATAATTTAGGCACCCCTTCTTTGTATAGCTTTCTAGAATAACTTTCTCCTACCCAAATTTCATAGTTGCTTGTTAGCCCTTTAAGCTTTTTATTTTAAGTATGCTAAATATATGATCATTTCATTGTTACACATATTGAAATAATCCCCTTTATCCAAAATGATTTTGGCTTCCTCTTAGGAAGATAGCCACTGTGGTAAAGCTAATTTCTCGTATCAAAAATAAGGGAAATAAAATTCTATCAATCTTTTGTATGAATTCCATTCATAAGAAATCGGGGTTTGTTAGATGAAAGAAAAAAGGAAACAAAAAAATAAAGAAGAAAAAAAGAAAGAAAAGTAAGAAAAAAGAAGTAAAAACAAAAAAATGCAAGTAAAGAAAAGAAAGAAAAAGGGAATGGGAAACCCTTGAAGTCAATATCACAACAATGAGAAAAAAAAATAAAAAGGAAAGAGAGACGTTGAGCTATTATCTCTCAAATAATCCCCAGTGAGTTAATCGCCAAAACCAAAGCTAAATCCCAGAATGCTTTGATAGTAGAGAAATGAGTAGAGAATGGTTCTCCCATCAATTAAAAAAAAAGAAGCATGGTGGTTATTTTTCTCTAGTAACTTGACCCTTCTTTGTTAGCCATTCGCCCAAGCTTAATATTACAATCCATGTAAGACCTTTTGATTCTGGATTGATCTCATCAAAGATAGTGGAGATGACCTTCTAGTAAGGTTTGGTATGTAAGAAGAGGCATATGGTGTTTCTTGAGCTTCAAGAGAGAAGCCATGAATGCATTTATACATTCGAGTTAAATCTCATTCCTAACTTTGCACTCAGAATTTGCTTTTCGAAAGACAAAAATTCTATTTTGGCCTTTAGTACATATATCCAGAAAGTCCATAACTAGTTCACATATTTAAGAGTTACATATGTATGATTAATTAGATTAATGTATATACATGTGCACGCCAATGCATGCTAGCCATGAATAATGATACATAAAAGGAACAAACCCCTCATTTAATATTAAAACATATAGCCTTCAGTTAATAAAAGGAAAACCAGAGTTCTTTATAGTATTAGGTTATTGAGCAAACTCAAGCCCATATTATATCGAGTATGTTTGAATCATATTAATGGGTTATCTTAACTATCCTATTAGTTTGTTGAGCAAACTCAAGGCTAATGGACCTAGAGGCAAGATTGGGTTTTGCATATCAAGATATGCATATATCAAAAGTTGATGCCTAATGATTCAATAATTGCATAAAAATGCGATTGGTAAATGATACCTACTTTTTAAGTTAGGCTTTGGCTTATTGAGTAAACTTAAGGTCAAATTTCTAACTATTGGATATTGACCCATTAAAAAAATCACTGGGTTTTCTCGGATCAATAGTGAGGGCTATTGGTTTGCAATAAAATAATGGAAGTAAAATGAATTAACAAAAGACCTTTTTAATACATTTATATACATGGAAATATTCTAAAATGCTTAATTTTTCACATCTAGGTTATGCATCATGAGTACTACACATATCAACCTTCATTCAATTTTGGATAACAAGTTGGTGGTGACTAACTACTCAAACTAGATCAGGCAAGTAAGAATTATTCTTAAAGCCAAAAAGGTCCACTACATCTTAGATAAAGATCTACCACCGTTTCCATCTGATGATGCCAATGATGAGATCAAGGGAATTTATCAAAAGTATATGGATATAGTAAGGCAAAAACATGTGTGATGCTAGGTGTTATATCTCTTAAGTTGTAGAAGCAGCATGAGAAGATGGATGCAAGAACTATCATGTTGCATTTGTAGGAACTCTATGCTTTTCAAGCTAGAACTAAGTAATATAAGATTACTCGAGCTCTTTTTATTTGCAAAATGGTAGAGGACATTTCTGCTACTGCTCATGCATGCACTTTTGCTACTGCTCATGCATTAGATATTTATAGGTACATTGAACATCTTGGTAGGCTAGGCTACATTATGGATAATGATCTATACATAAACCCAATCTCGTATTCGTTAGCACCTAGTTTTGCACTTTTTATACTTAACTTTAATATGAATATGATCATGGTTACTATCCCTCAGCTTATTAACATTATCAAAACTGCTGATGGATCTCTTTAAAAAGGTTCAAAATCAATCATGGTTGTCTCTTTTACTCACTCTAAAAAGAAAAAAAAAAGGTAAAAAGCAAAAGAAGAATGTAAACAAAGGCCATGGTGGAATATCTAAGAAAGTGGCTACCAAAGATTATAAGGACTTCAAAGGGACATACTTCCATTATGGCAAGGTGGGCTATTGGAAGCAAAATTGTAAGGTCTACTTAGAATCTTTTAAGGATAAGAAGCAAACTAAAGTTTCTAATCCAGGTATTTATGTTATAGAAATAAATACATATTTTGTTACTTTTAGGCAATCTTGGGTATTAGATACCAGATGTGGATGTTACTTATGTAATAATCTGCAGGGCCTAAGCAGCAGTAGAAGGGTTGGCAAGCAATTAGGATCCATCAGTTTCTTTGCCGAGTGGGCTGATATTAGAGATAGATAATTGTTATAATGTTCCACTATTAACTAGAAATATTATTTCAATTTCATGTCTTTTGGAACATGGTTTTGATATTTCTTTAGATAGGAAAAAAGGTTGTTCTATTTTTAAGAATAAATTATTCTATTGTTCAGGTTTTATCAATAATGGAATATTTATTCTTGATCTTGAAAAAGAAATACATAAGATAAATACTAGAGAGCTAAGAAAGATAACTTAAAAACTTCTTATTTATGGCATTGTCATTTGGGTCACATAAACGAGAATCACGTGACTAAGTTACACAAATCTGGTGACTTAGGTTCTTTTGATTTTGAGTCATTTGAAAAGTGTGAACCTTATTTATTGGGCAAAATGACTAAAGTACCTTTTAGTGGTAAGGGTATACGGACTCATAAAACATTGGAACTTATATATTCAGAGGTATGTGGTCCAATGTCCATGCATGCTAAAGGAGATTATTTATACTTCATAACTTTCATAGATGACTATTCAAGATATTGTTATATTTATCTAATGAAGTTTTAAATTTGAAGCCTTTGAAAATTTTAAAGAATTCAGAAATGAAGTAGAGAAATAACTTGGCAAAAGTATTAAGACACTGAGATCAAATCGAGGTGGAGAATACTTAAGCCAAGAGTTTCAGAGTTATCTAAAAGATAACATGATATTATATTAATGGATACCTTCATATACACCATAACAAAATGGTATATCTGAAAGGAGAAATCAAACACTATTAGATATGGTTTGATCCATGATGAGTCTTACAGATTTGCCTAAATCCTTTTGGGGATATACAATGGAAATATCTATTTATTCATTAAACAAAGTTCCATGTAAATTGGTTGATGTTACTCCATATGGGATGTGGAATAACAAGAAACTTATATTCTCTCATATGAAAGTATGGGGTTATCCTACTTATGTTAAGAGGACAATGTCAGACAAGTTAAAAGCTAGGTCTAACAAATGCTTATTTGTGGTTATCTAAAAGAAGCACTTGGATATTACTTTTATCATAGCTTGGACAAAAAGATGTTTATTTTAAGGCATGCTATCTTTTTAGAGAAAGAGTTTCTCTAAAGAGAAGATAGTGGAAGTAGAGTTGAACTCGAAGAAATTCAAGATCCACAAATAGAAGTTGATCAACCGGTTGACATTGAGATTGTAACTCATAAAGATGAGATAGCAATCAAACCTACTAGTATACAAGCTCTTAGAAGATCTGCTAGAGTTCATTCAGTCCCAAGGAGATATGGATTTCTCATATATGAGGATAAAAATGTAGCTATGGTGGAGGATAATGAGCCTACTGGCTATGAAGAGATTCTGAATAGTTCTAAATATGATTTATAGCTTAAGGATATGAAGTCCGAAATTAACTCCATGTATGAAAACAAATATGGACTTTGGTTAATCCACTTAAAAGGATAAAATCCATAGGGTGTAAATGGGTCTTCAAAAAGAAAATCGACATGAAAGGTAATATGGTTACCTATAAAGCTCTTCTTATGCCTAAACAATATCATCAAATAGAAGGAATTGAATTTGATGAAACCTTTTCCCTTATGGCAATGCTTAAGTCTATAAGAATACTTATTGCCATTGCTACTGATTACGATTATGAGATATGGTAGATGGATGTGAAGATAACTTTCTTTAATGAAAATCTAACTGAGGATGTGTATATGACACAACCTAAGGGATTTACATCCAAAAATGGCAAAAAGGTATGCAAGCTTCAAAGATCCATTTATGGATTGAAGCAAGCATATAGGAGCTAAAATATCCGATTCAATGAGATAATCAAAGATTTTGATTTCTCACAAAAAGAGGATGAACCTTATGTATACAAGAAGATCAGTGGAAGTGCAGTAGCTTTCCTTGTTCTATATATGGATGACATACTGATCATGAAAAATGATATTTCCATCATTCAATTAGTCAAGATTTATTTATCCTGATAATTCTCTATGAAAGACCTTGGAGAAGCATCTTACATTCTAAAAGTAAGAATCTATAGAGATAGATCTAATAGGATGCTAGATCTTTCTCAATCAATGTACATAAATAAGGTACTGAAGAGGTTCAGGATAGATCTATCTAGAAAGGATTTATTCCCATTATACATGGGAAAAGCCTTTCTAAGTCCATATGTCCTCAGACACAAGACCAGAGAGAAAGCATGAGGAGGATCCCATATGCATATGTAATAGGTTCAATCATGTATGCTATGCTATATACGTGTCCAGATGTTTCATATGCTTTGAGTGTCATAAGCAGATTCCAATCCAATTATAGGGAGGAACACTGGATGGTAGTCAAGAATATCCTTAAATACTTAAGAATAACTAAGGATGATGTTCTTGGTGTATGGAGATGGTGATTTACAAATAAGTGGGTATACAGATGCCAGCATTCAATCTGATAAATATGATTGTAAATCATAGTTAGCTTTTGTGTTTTTGATGTTTGAAAAAGCACTCAATTATAAGAGTTACAAATAGGAGATGACTGGTGACTCAACAATGGAGGCTGAGTATATTGCAACTTCTGAGGTGGAAAAGGAATCTGTGTGGATCAAAAAGTTCATCATAGAACTAGAAGTGGTCCCTAGCATTATTGATCCAATACTCCTATATTGTGATAACAATGGAGCCATTGCGCAAGCAAATAAACCATGGTCTCATCAAAGGTCCAAACATGTCCTCAAAAGCTACCATTTCATTAGGGAGATTATAGAAAGAAATGATGTGCAAATTAAGAGAGTTCCTATAGATGATAATGTGGTAGATCCTCTCACAAAAGCATTATCCTAGAACAAGTTTGAACACCACATACATTTTATGGGTTTTAGATATATGGTTGACTAGCTCTAGTGCAAGTGGGAGATTGTTAGTGATATGCCCTAGAGCTCACATGTAATAGGATTTTTATCTATGTATAAAACATTTTGTCTAAATAATAATAAAGCATTCATACATTCTTTAATACTTTTGTGTAATAACATTTGCATGGATATAACTAAAACTATTGAATGTAGTCCTTGGTATGTAAACACAGTGCAAAGATAATCATGAAGAATTCATGATATGAGATACCTATTGTATGCAAATGTATTAATACCTAAATTATCCCTAGTCGTAGTATTAACAAGACAGGACTTTATTAATACAGATAGACTAGCATATGTTATACTTCTTAAATAGTTCAAGTAGTATTTCTCATTATCTGTGATTATTAACATAATCAAAGTTAACATAAGGATGTTTATTAGAAGAACAAGTTCATTGGAGATCTATTATGAGAAACTTCAAATGGATACTTATACTATATCAATAAATTATCTTATCATATCAGTTGTGCAAGTATGATTAGACTTGAGATCACTAAGGTATCTCAGGTAGCAAGTGTTATACTTTGACTCGTATGCTTTTAGTTATACTTTGACTCCTATGCTTTTACTCTTCGAAAGGGTATACATAGCTCAGAGATTGGATATAACATGAACTACTTAGAAGTAGTTGAGTGACCAATAAAGGATTCACTACCTTAGTTATAGTTAAGAGTTCTATCTCAAGTATTTTTATACATATTTATTCAGAAAACATTAGCCAAGATGGAATGCAAGGTAAATGAGATTCATAAAGGAATTTTAGGAATAAAGATAAAAGCATGAGAATACAATAAGTTAATGAATGAATTGATACATGTCCATATTTAATTCATGAATGAGATTAGAAGAATAGTGAAAGGAGTGATTGCATGGAAACTTGATATGGAAGGGTAAAAATGGAAACCATTGAATTCCTGTCATTTAGGTAGCCATAATGCTTGACTAAAAATCTCTCATGACTTGTACAATAATGTATGAAAAATATTAATTGAGAATTAATATTATGGTTTAAAAAAGTTTAAATCATAAGAGTTGTAGTTCGACTAGAACTTTTAGAGTCACAGTTCGACTAGGACTCTTAGAGTCACAGTTTGATTAGGACTCTTAGAATAATAGTTTAACTAGGATTCTTAAAGTTCTAATTTGATTATATCTCTTAAAGTCCTATTTTGATTAGAACATTTAGAGTCCCAAGTCAATTAGAACTCTTAGAGTCTCAGTTCGATTGAAACTCTTAGTTACATATTGTACTGCCAACATGCACAAGAAATCTAAAAGGTCACACACATATAAATTTTAAGGTCTGAGGTAAAACCAATGTATAAACATGATATGGGATGTTATGGAAACTTATTTGATAAGTTGGTAAGAGAAAATTAAAGGTTTGATAAAAGGAGAAAAAATCTATGGCATAGAAAATGCCCATAAGGCCTAGCTAATATATGCAATAGGGCTTTTATGAGTTAGAGATTTTTGTTTGGAGCTCATTTGGCATTTGATGGAGCTAATAATCAATATGATGCTTCATTAATATGTTATAAAGCTGTACATAAAGTTTGAATGGATTTGAGGCCCATTCAAATGCATAAGCTCAGTTTATTTAGGCCCTATGCGTATAATTGGACGATTGGGCTTGTAAGTGTCACTTAAGCCCATTCAATTGGTCCAAGCTCAATTAGGAGGTACAAATATTATAACATACTCCTAAGCTTACCCATGAGGTATATAATTACATCTCAAAGTTGGAATTAGGGTAAGAAAAAAGAGAACAAGAAAATTAAAACATTTCTAGTCACTAAACCCTAGCCTCTTCTCCCATTCTCTTGAAGCCAAATTGGCTTTACTACTACCCTAAGCAAATTTCGGCCGTTGCTGCCCCTTTGAGAAGGTTTTTAGACTTTACTTCTTGTGTGGATTCCTTGGAGGTGCTTTGAAGTAAGGACACTGGTGGTTTACGATACCCAGTGCGAAGTTTAACAACTATTCAACAAACCCTTACGATAAAGTTCTAAACTTTAGCTAGGAAATTCAATTTTTTTGACTATATCATGAATTTTGGTTTATAAAAAATTTTGAATTTCGCCCTTTACATGTGATGTAATGTGATAATAAACCAACAATGAGAACACTATAAGCAAATAAAGACCCATTTCATCCTCGAGAGGATGAATAAGAAATTCTTGATCTTGAAGTACCATATTTAAGTGTTGTAGGTGCATTGATGCATATGGATATTTATCTAATCCATATAAAACTTGATCACAAACATGCTATCTATTTACTTATGGAAGTACAATTATATCATAGCAGTCTACAAAGTAAATTTTAGTTGCTGCTTCTTCAAATCATATAGAAATAATTGTAATGTATAAAGCAAGTTGAGAATGTGCTTGACTAAGATCATTAATTCATCGTATCGAGAAGATGTGTGATTTTTTGAAGAAAATTTTCTAACAATACTATATAAAGATAATACAATATGCATAACTCAACTAAAAGGAGAGTACATCAAAGGTGATAGGACAAAATATATTTTACCAAAATTTTTTCACTCATGATTTTCAAAAGAAAGGTGAAATAGATGCTTAACAAATTCGTTTAAGTGAAAATTTGGCAGATTGATTTACAAAAATATTACCTATTGCACCATTTGAAAAGCTGAGATACAATTTTGGAATACGTAAATTGGTACTTCTTTTTTTCATTAACCAAGGTTTTATCCTAATAGATTTTTGTAGCATGGTTTTTAATGAGATAATTTATTATATATATATTATAAATATTGTGTAATATTTTTCTTTCACTAACTTTTTATTCCATTAGATTTTTCCTAATAAGGTTTTAACGAGTTACAATATTTTTATGGACATCCAATAGGTACTGTTATAAATAAATGAATGTATAGATGTCCATAAGTTTAACAAGTTTAAATTCTCAATTTATTATTTAGAACTCCCACTTCTTTAACAATTGTAACTCAATATTTATATTTACTCACGTAAATAAGCCTATAAATATATTTTTTTTTCACAAAATATATATAAGTAAAAAATAAAAGTATACTTACTTTCTCTCTATTTTTTCTAAATTCATTACATTTTATTGTCTTTATTTTTTAATTTTATAATATTTCATATATATATATATATATATATTATTTTAAAACAATTTTTTTCGGTTATTTTTGTGCATAATTATGTAAAAATCCCTATTTATTAATAACCTGCAACGACGGCCAGGTCAATTAGTTGGAGAGTGAGGCATCGAAGTCCAGATCCATTTGTTAAAGACTTAAAGTCGGTCGAAACGTGGTCGAGGACCTCAACGTAGTTTTCTATTCTAAATATTATCACTTCAAATTTCATTCCCGCCAACATTTTCCTGATTATTTTCTCTGATTTCAAATCTTTGGCGGCCTCCTCTTCCCTCTCTCTCTCTGAGATTGTGGTTCAGGTATGCGAGTATCTATAAGTTGGAAAATCGATTGAATTGTCGGGATGCTTAAATATACAATCAAAGTTTATACTATATTAACCTGGTTTTTCTCTTCATCTGTTCTTTTGGGTCAAACCCTAACTGATGCTATCATCTATAAGAAGTTCCCTGTTACATAAGGTATCAAGTTGATGAATTACTTTCCGTGGGAGGCTTTTGGGATTTGGATAATAGGAATTTTGAAATTGTTTTTATTTTATTTTATTTTGGGGGGGGGGGGGGGGGGGGCGGCGGGGAGGGGGGGATGGGAGTAAGTAGCGAAGGGTTGGTAAACTGCGAGTGTGGTTTGGTGCTGAAAGAGGCATCTTTAGTTTCTTCTATTCTCTTTTGGATTTGAAAAAGATCTGGGAGAGATTTCTTTTTCTTTATATGTATATATTAATTATTCAGAGCCCGAGAGAGTTTGATAGTTGGAAGAGTAATGGAATTGTTTGATAAGTTTATAATTTCCGCCACTGTTTTGATTAAATTAGAATAGCTGAGGCAATAATGTTTTCTGGGGTTGTTTAACTTGCTTCTCGGTATGGTTATACAAGCTCTTATAAGCCATGATGGAAAAGACAATATCAATTGCATCTTGTTATGTTGGCGGGTTTTATTGTTTGCTTTTATATTATTTTCGGTTGAATCACTTATTTTTGTTCATTTGCAATGCTTCCGCAGAAATAATTATTGTGGCCAACTTTCTTCCCTGAAATGTGATTCTTCCCTCACGTGACTGTCTTAAGAGTTTGCAGGAAAGGTGGGCTTCCATGAAACTTACTAAAAAACGAGTTGCAAAGGAGGCAGAAGCTCCCAAAAAGCTTAAAATGAGTGCAATTCAGACTCAAGATAGTAAATTCACGCACAAAACTGAGGGCCAATGTCCTAGACCAGCAGGTTTGATAATTCAATCAAGCTTCATTGATATATGTCTTTGATGCAAAGATCAATGAATCATTTTTTTTATTATTATTTTTATTTTGTACATAAGTGTTTGGGAAATTTTGTGCTTCTTACTCCTATTTTGCATGACAGTCTGCTTATTGTGTTTGTAATTGTATGTTCTGCTTATGTTCTGGACATTCTATCAATTAGGGCACGATAAGGAACTTTTGGTTGAGAAGGACAAGGTTTGTTCAATTTCAGGGTCAGCTGAAGCACTACAATCTTGTATAGATAAACATAAATATTTTGCAGAAACAACCAACGAGATACTTAAGATGGAGCAATTTTCAAAACAGATTCTACATCCTTCTGCAAAGATCAAGTTGCAGCTTTTTCCATTGGATGAAGTCACTCGTATGGGATTGGAAAAGGTAAAATCATTTGAGACAGCAAACATCAAACAAGTTTGGGAATTTCTCTGACAACAATATGTTTTTGATGTTTGATTTTTCTGGACAGGATGGATATCATCCGTACTTGGAATTAACTTTAAGCTCTCGGAAGAAAATAACTTCTGTTCTTAAACATTTAAATTGCAAGTGGGCTGGTTCAAGCATTGCTATTGGAGAACCTATTCTTTTCCCATATACGTTATCTGAAGATGTAGCTGGTTATAGATGGACATTAAATGATGATGATCTCACTGCAGGAGATGTCTTTGTGTCCATTGGAAGCCCTTCCATTTTTCGTTTAAGGTTTTCATCCTTATAGATTTCTCTTATATTTTCTTTATTTAGTAATCAGTTTGAATTACTGACTCAATCTGCTTTTAAGGTATGGTTGGTTCCCTGACTCTGAAAATCAGACCTCTGGAGTGCCTTCAACTTCAACTCCCTTTGAGTCTTTTTTACAATCTGAAAGCAAGAAGGGCGGCAATAATAATTTAGACAGTTTATGTAGCAAAGAGAAACAAATTGAGGCTACAAGTGAAGATCTGAAGCCACCAATCGAAAGTGGAGCCGCTGCAAGAGCGGCTGATAAAATGCCTTCCAATGGATTGGCAAAACCAATGGTACTATATTTCCCTTATATTTTTCTGTCCTTATTTATTATAGTTTGCTTATGTGATATACTAGATTTGGATATTAATTAAGATTTTAATCCTTACATAGTCCGTTTGAGTTGAGCATTTACTGCTTAGACCAGTATTTGTAAATGATAGTTCATTACGACGATTTAAGATTTGTTAATTTGTTAGAAATTTTGTGGTCTGGTTGCTGAAAAAAAAATTCAATATATGTTAACAATGTCCAGACATCATCTTTGAATATATAGCTCTAGTGACATTGAGGCTAAGACATCATCTTTGAATATATACCTCTAATGACATTGAGGCTATCCACTGGTTATGTATAATGTGCTTTTTAAATATTCTGCCTATTTGAAAGTTGCTTATATGATTCTATGCAGCACAATGAAGTTAAGATTCATGTCGGTGCCGGGCAGACATCATTATGGGATGACACTCAAACTAACATAAGTATTGGAGGCCTGCTCTCTGAAGCTTCCCTGCAAGGCAGGTTCAGTAATTGTGAAAATCCCAAGTCAGATGGAAGTAATGCAGGCCTGCAGCCATCTCAGCTAATCTCTGATTCATTTGATGCTTTTCTTATGGCCCAAGTTAACGATTCACAAGCTCCAAGGCTGCCTCCTCATGGTACTACTACATCAATTTTGGATGCAGAAGACACCTGTCACGCATTTTCTTTTCAGAATAACTCTTCCTTGAGCAAAGGTTCCGTTGCTTTGGGTGGAAGTCTTTATTCTCATAACTGCAGCCAGGATGCTGTTCCCAAGCCGTTTAAACATCCAATTATTAATGAGGTATGCTCAGTTTTTTAAGTGCTTCATAGATACGAATGTATTTTAAAGGTTGGAGTTTAATTGTGCTCCTTTTTAATTTGCGGGCATAATTGGACACTATACGTGCTGCTCATGCATTTTTAAAATGTTACCGTGTTAGTTATTAGTTTTGGTCAGATTCCTAAGCTTATTCTCGTGATATCTCTGACAATTGTTGTGATCATATTAGTTCCCAAAATAAGAATTTTTTTTTTCTACTAGTAACTATGGTTGCTGTGGTTATCATGAATCTTGGAGCCTTGGTGATCAGTCAAAAAGCATTTTAACTGCCTATTTTGCAGGTCAACATTCAACTTTCAGCAGGGCGCGGCTTTGAAGAATCAGAAACAGACTTGTCACTTTGTTCTCGAATTTATAATGACGAAAATAGCCTTGGGTTGTCAGGGATCAAATGGGTAATTGAATCTATCTTCTTAATGTTTTAATTTCTTTTCATTTTTATGTTTTGAATGATAAACTTTTTTTGTGCCTCAAAAATGATCATTACCTCCCCAATCACACAATGATTTCTGGGGTGGGAGTAGTTATTCCCATTTTGATTTTCTAAACTAAATCGTTCAAATAGCTGATATATTTTCGGTTGCTTGGTGCAGACGGATTCTTTGGGACCTTTTGATCTTGGCCTTTCTTCTTCCAAAAAGATTATTAACAGTGACAGTTTAAGCATCACCAGAATTATTATCTAGTGAGCTGTTCTCACTGCCAATAAAGATTAGTTTAACTTTGAAGATCGAACGTTCAGGAACCCAAATGAATAATCAAACCTGATGGCTGGGTAAATACATCATTAGATATCAATTTTCGAAGTGAATATGTTTAAATATGGTCTTTTAGATTGTGTGTGTGTGTGTGTGAAGACAAGTGGATTTGATCGGAGTCGTGGCCTTAATGCTGAAAAATCAAACTACTTGGTCTGAATTTCAGCGAGGGCTGGCTGGAAACTAAACTCTTGTTTCTTCTCATTTAATATATTAAAGTTTATGGTTCCTGAACCTGGGGGTGTGGTTGGGCTGACCGGATTCATCCATCCTTAACCAAATGTTAAGGGATCGATTATTGACTTTGGGTATAAAGCAATTTTAAATTCTTGGGCCAGCTGTCTTATCCTTCAAGATGTCTACAAATTAGTGAGGGAATTAGTTACTATAGTCGATATTGGATATCTTGATTCAAAAACCATGTTGAATGTAGATTATAGTACACACTTTTCGAACATGTAAGAATTTAAATAATGCAAAATAAAACATCAATTGGATTGTTCATCTAAAATATCCAGAAATTAAGAAGTTTGTGGATATTCGGAAACTGAGGAGTTGATTATTGTTATTATATCTTTCAATTTTTGACTTTGAGATCAAATTCTATTCGAATTTGTCCGGAAAAAATAGAATCTAAATTCAGCTGAACAAGGTATATTGTTTGATTTAGGGATGATCACGGGGCGGGGATCCGTCCCGTTCGGGGTGGGGAATTCTCGAAATTTCCTCCCGCGGGGACGGGGGGAAAAAATTCCCCGTCCTAAAATTGGGGACGAGGACGGGAAATGGGATCCCCGCCCTGCAAAAAAAAAAAAATATATATATATATATATATTAAAATATAATATTTTATAAATAATTAAAATATAATTTAATTTTATAATTATTAAGTTTTAAATTATTATTGATTTTAAATTTTTTATTTATTAAATATTATATTTTAATTTTAATTATTAATAAAATATTATATTTAAAAAAAAAACGGGGGACGGGGATCCCCGCGGGGCGGGGACGGGGGGAATTCTTCCCCTGACATTGGTAGCGGGGGCGGGGTGGGGAATCCCCGCCACTGGCGGGGGAGGGAGTGGGGGAGCATTCCCCGGCCCCGCCCCGTGATCATCCCTAGTTTGATTTGGATTTGACTCAAAATTTAAAGATAGAATCAGGTAAAAATCCAAATGATTTGAATTTTTACTATAATATATGTAATAATGTTAACAATTTTTTTAACAAAATATATTTATATCTAATTTAAATATAATTATATAAAAAATATATGTGTATATGTACGTATGGTTATACAATTTATAATTTATAATATATTATATGAGATTAATAATTTTTAAATTTAATAATTTTTTTAAAAGAAAAATAACGACTTAGATTTTTATTTGCTTAGAACGAAAAATTGTTACCAATAGTTAAGTATTTATTCTAAAACTTAGCAAGAATGAAATTATTTATACATTTCAAATGTTGCCAAAATAATTCATTTCAAAATAATAATAATAATTGATAATACATATCAATTTTTAAGACCTATGAACACCTCAAAGGCCAACACCCATTCCACAAGGCAGCTGTTCACACGAAATATGTCCTATTAGATGCATGCGGCCTTTCAAATTAGACTTGCCAACTACCTAACTAATTCGACCGGTCTAACAAATCATGTTTTGCTAGTCATACTAACACATTGAATAGGGTATGAATCTTCAAATCACTGTATGGTCATACATTCTACCTAATAACCACTCCCTTTGGAGTATCCCTACATGATAGATTTTTTTTTATCTTTTATAAATAACCCAATCTTTTAAGGGCTTCAGGTATTGCATTATTGAGATTGTCTCTCTCTAAGTCTTTTACTGATTTAAATTTCGGATTGTTAACATCTGGTTTGGCTAGACTAGCCTTCTTGCAGGTTATAGATCGCTAACTAATCTGATAAGCTCTTCCTATGTTCCTCATTCTGACATTCTCCAATTTACCATTTAGTGCTTTTGTTGAGAGAAACAACAACAACCATGTCGAAAAGTTCAAAATTTAGAACCAGGGATCAATCTAATGTAAATGGAAGGTGATTAAGGTCCCAAATTGGGAGAAAGTCTAATAGTTCTCCGACAAGATCTCCCATTAACAATATTTTTCCAAGGTTTAATGATGAGTTCCTAGAACATCCAGACTTTACTCCAGTGATAGCCAGGGATCTCAAGGCTATCTTGAGTGACTTCACAAAATAAATGATACAGAAGATCAAAAGAGCAAATGACCCCAAGCCTCTGATAGAGACATGAAGGCGAAAAGCCACATAATACATAGGCTAAGAAACACATGAATCCGGATTGAGGAATGGAGAAGTAGAATGGGCACCTGTTCAAAATTCTAAGAATTCGATCAAAGAAGAGGCAAGGGGAAGATGTACAAAGAAGATTATGATTACAATACAACAAGGCGATCTCCCCTGGCTGACACACATGATGATCTCAACCATATGTGCACTTTCAAGAGGAGATATAGCTGGATGCGCACACCAAGGAGATCTCTTTTATTGGTGATAAATGATGAATTGGGATACATGTGCACTTCTAAAAGAAGGCTAGTGAAAAAGGCAAAGGAGGAGGTTGAGGATTACGTGATGAACAAGAACGAACAATGGTTCCTGTAGCAGGTCAAGAAGTTTGGCTTTAGCCATCCAAAGAAATCGACATTCAAAAGGAACACAATCTCTCCCTTTAATCAAGAGATTAGGGAAATGAATTTGCCATGCATATTTAGAGAGATGAAAATGTCTAGATATATAGATAAATCTGATTTGAAATGTCATATTTTTAAATATTTGACTCATACACATATATACTCTTTCGACAATAGAGTATTCTATAGGGTATTCCCAATGACTTTTGCAGTTGATGTCTTGGATTAATGCCATGATCTGCCTATAGAATCAATCCACATCTTTAAGCAACTCAAAGACCTATTCATCATGAGATTCATCGTGCAAATTATAACTCCCAAATCTATCAACAACTTGTGCAACTTGGTGTAGAAACCAATGAAAGTCTAATAGATTACATCGATAGATTTCAAGTTTTGGCATCGAAGATAAAAAAATCTAAGTTCTGATATAGCAACAAATGTTTTGGCGAGAGTACAAGATGTGCACAGTTGTTTGACTCCATCATCACTCACCCTCTGATAGATTTGCAGATCTGATGGATAAGGGTAACCAGTTCATCTAGCTAGATGATGTACTGAGGGTGTATGAAAGGCTCTTAGACATTGATAAGATTTAACCAATAGGATGGAGTGAGAAAAGAATTAGAAGTCCTGAAAGGGAAGTTCTTCAAAGAAATGGAGAAAAAAGGGAAAATGAGCATGGCAGATCCTAGCGCCATGCAAACTTACACCTCACTCAATACTTCTCCATCACAAGTTTTAATATGGATCAAATAGAGAAGCATACAAAAGCATTGACTAAAAAAGATGTCAGATCGGTCATACGCCTCAAGGGATAAAAGGAGATCATACTACGGATGATTGTAATGTATTGAAAGAGGAGATCAAAAGACTTTTACAGAGAGGCTCCCTAAAAAGATTTAGAGGCCTAGTGCCAACAGGCTCCTATAAACTACCTTATGAATGAAAAGGCTAATTGGACTCCGATGAAGATGATAATAAAAGAAAAAGGCCTAGAGACTCCGATGCACCCTGATAAAGATTGTAAGTCATTAATATGATTGCAGGTGGCTCATCTTATAGGGAGAGTATCTCGAAGAGGAAAAAAAAGGAAAGGGCATGTATTTTTTAGCTGCATCTGAAAGGCTGCAACAAGTTACTATTTCCCTTAAAGATGCAGGAGATTTAAAATCCTCATGAGGATGCTTTAGTGGTAGAGGTGAGCTTCACTAACTTTCTAATGAAAAAAAAACTTTAGTTGTTAATAGAAGTGCAATCAATGTCCTCACTCTTGAGAACTATAAAAAATGAGGTTACCGGTAGAAGAGTTGAAGCCATGCACCACCCCACTTATCGGACTTGGCAATGCCACTATCCTAGTAAGCAAATTGATAGAGCTGTTCGTTGAGCTTAGCAATAAAGTAGTAACGCATACATGTTGGACGATTATTATGGTGATAGATATGAATTTTGCATATAACATAATTTTTGGAATACCTCTATTATTCAAAATTGGAGCAGTCACTAGCATTCAATATATGGTTGTGAAGATTCTACCACTAGTAGAGTGGCAATCCTAAGAGGAAATAAAAAAAAGCCTATAGGAAAGCCTACATTGCGATGGTGAATGAATCAAAATAAACATATGTAGTGGAATCGGGATTGGAAAAGGAACAAGGAGCCAACTAGCCCAGGATGAACCCTGAGGGAGAACTCACCACTAGAGAACTTACCAAGGGCAAGAATGTTCAAATTGATCGGGAATGATAGAGAGGGTAGAGAAGGAAGTGATGAAGATATTAATGATCAACCAAGCTTATTTCGTTTGAAATCCTGAGGATATTCCAGGTATAGACCAGAAAGTCATAACACACAAGCTAAATGTAGACCCGAGTTTCCCTAATGCGAAGCAAAAATTAAAGAGGTATGAGCCCAATTAGAAGAAGTTCATTTTTGAGGAAGTCAATCGATCACTGACGGCCTAGACCATTAGGGAAGTTAAATACCCCGAGTGGTGGGAAAATGTCATACTTGTGAAAAAGAAGAATGGAAAACTTCAGATGTGTGTTGACTTCATCGTTCTAAATAAAGCTTGCTTGAAGGATAGTTATCCACTCCCCAATATTGATCAGCTTGTTGATTCCACAAATTATCATGCCATATACTCTTTGTTAGATGTTTATATTGGATATCATCAAATTCTGATGTGGTTGCTCGATCAGGAGAAAATAAGTTTTATTACTAATGATGGCACCTTTTGTTACAAGGTTATATCGTTCGGACTAAAGAATGCATGAGCAACCTATCAGGTTCGGATGAATAAGATTTTTAAGGACTAGATCGGTAAAAACATTAAAGTATATATGGATGATATGATTGTAAAAAGTAAGAGCGCGGAAGAGAGTGCAACTGAACTGAATAAGGTGTTTTCCATTTTTAACTAGTTTCAAATAAAGCTGAACTCAGAGAAAAATGTTTTTAGAGTGCCTTCAAAAAAAATTCTTGGGCTTTATTCATAGAGAGCAATTATGTCATAGCCTAATACCCCACAAGAGGTATAAAGGTGCAAGAACCTATTATTGACAAATAAGTTCCAAAATAACTATAAGAATTTAGATGATGATGATATAGATAGATAGATAGATAGATAGATAGATAGATAGATAGATAGATAGATAAAGGCAAAACACATTCTTAGGTCCCCGAACTTTCACACTTTTCTACATTAAGTCCTTATACAAAAAAAATCACACATTAAGTCATTTTACTTTTGATTTATAATACATTAGGTCTTTTTACTTTTAATTTATTTTACATTCAGTTCTTATACGACAGAGTTTATGTGGTAGAGCTGATGAGTGTGAACAACACGCTCTACCGTATAAGGACTAAATGTGGAATAAATTAAAATTAAAAGGACCTAATGTGGAATAAATCAAAAGTAAAAGGATATAATTTGTGATTTTTTTTGTACAAGGATTTAATGCAAAAAAAGTGAAAGTTCAGGGACCTAAAAATGTGTTCTTCCATAATAAATAAATAATGAGTCTTTACAAAGTTCACATGATAGCTACAAGAAGGAACAATTTAAGTTTGTAACCTAGACTTCTAAGTTGGCCCATTGTTGTTGTCTCCATTCTATCCTTTGCTTCGATTAAATAAATACTTGCACAGATGGAAAGCTATCATACTAAACATAAAGTTTAATAGGAAATAAGCTTACATTAAAAAATAATAAGATTAATAAAAGATATTCAATAATCATTAAATACTCAAAACATGTATTTTGAATAACAAAGAAGTGTAATTTGAAATATCATAATTTACCAAGCTCTTACTACCACAGACACAAACCAAAGCGAAGCAAACACAACCAAGTCATACACAACTAATATTTAGATACATATATATATGTGTGTATCCTACCAATACTTATGAATACAAAGCAGAAGACACTTTCAACGAGTTTTAAGCAAAACTGGTATGTAGACAAAATGACGAGAGACAACCTAAATTAGGATTATCAGATAATGAGAAAATAGTATATTACTGATAGCAGGTTCAGATCTTGAAGCTTCGATTGTGAATTTCCCATATTTTCTCAAATATTTTCATGATAGTTTAAGTGTTTTAACAAAATGTACATAAAAAAACTCATTTCAGACCTCTGGTAGTGTCAGACGGCCATCTGTCACTTAAAAAGTGGCCGTTTGTAGGCCCTTCTCTCTTATATAGGCCAAACAGAGGGCAGTTTAGGAAATTTCAGGATTAGTGCTAAGGGCCAACTACCTCTCATTGAGGGATGCCCATTAATGATTTGAAATCCATAATTTTCATATTTCTAAAATTCAAAAAGGTTATTTTTATGCCAAAGAATTTTCTTCCAGATTTGTTAGGGTTGGACTCTAGATTTGGGGGGTTTTGAGTTGGAATCCAACTAAAACTCTTACCTAGATATGGAATCTAAAATCTAGGGTTTTGAAAAGAGGGGAATCATTGTTTTATAGAGGTAGCTTTTAGAGAAGGAAAAAAATTGATTTCTTTCTCTCTAAGAGTTAATTACTCTAATATTACTCTTTGATCACAAAAACACCAAAACACATGAATTTCATTATTTTTTTGAGAATTAAAGAACATGAATCAAAGTAGAGATATGGACTATAAGAGTTACAAAGTTAGAATATCTCATGAGGATAATATTTTAGGCTTCTTTTCACTTTCTCTCTGTACAATTTATTTTGCATAATCATATGGTTGTTTGATGTGAATTAATATATTTTAATTCATGTATTCAAGTGATATGCATGTTTAGTTGAGATATGATTAGAATTTGGGTTTTAAAGTATGTTAGAGGTAAGATTAATCCTTGCATTCCTCCATAGTTGCATGTTTTGAAGCTTTCCTTTATTCTTTATTCTTTTTTTTTTTAATTATGTATGTGTTTTCAATATATTTTATGTGTGATTTATCATTATAAATTGGTTTTGACATGATATAGGATACTATAAATGCATGTTTAGGGCTAGAAATTTGTTTTGCATGATTTTTTTTTGCTTTTTTTTGCATAAAAACCTGCAAGTGGTGCTATCTAGAGGCGATGGATGGGAAGATGACCCGACGGATGACCATCTATTAGGAGACAGATGGGACATCATGAAATCATCCCTTCATCCCATCTTTCACTTGTTTGTGGCCATCTCTCTCTTTGCTTTGGCCATATGTGGCTATTTTTTGGGTATTTTTGATGTATTTTATATGATTTCCATGCTATTTATTCATCTCCTATCACATTTGCACATTATTTTATGTGATTTTTTAATTCTATATAACGTGGTTCTATTCTAGATTCTATTATGATTATGTAGATAAATTTGTAATCATTTTGTATTATTGTATACTAATTCATTCGTTCTCTTTTTGGTGTTTTTTTGTTGAGTATTTGATTTTTATGGCTTTGAAGGCTTTTGTGTGTTTTTTTCTTAGAAATTCATACTCCCAAGTCAATCCACCATGTTTAGTCCACCCGGTTATGCTGATTATTTATATTTTTTCATTTATTTTATTATCGTTTTAGTTTTATTTGGTTATTATTTATTTTACGTTTATTTTTTATTCATTTTTTTGGATGTATTACTGTTTTGGAGATGTAATAGTTAGTAAAAAAGGTTTTTTATGCACGGTAAAAAGGAGAAAACATTTAAAATATTTTATATTAAATTAAATGGGTTCTTTTTCAAGATATGGACCAATGTCCAATTCTTACTCCAAAATCCACACCGTATAATAAAAAGATTTTGTAAAATATGTATAAGGGAACCAATGTTCCTAACCCTAAATGAATATCTTGATTTATTTATGTATATTTCCTTGTTGTTATTATTATTGGACGATTTGCCTTTGTAATAATTAAGTAGATTTACTTTGTTATTTTTTTTGCTTTATTTATGTAAATAGGATGTTTACTTAATTATTTTTCATCGTGTGAGAGATGAGAGTGAATTAACACTAAAAATCTAATTATAAAACAACACCTTACTAAAATGCCTAATAAGTGTGATGTTCCGAGCTCTAATCTTTGTTTGGGCATCAAAAGGTCAATATTCCTTTCCCAATATCTTGTTAGATGGTGACTTTATGACACCTACCTTTTTAAGCCCATTAGTAGACACATTCACAGATTGACTACTAACAATAATTTAGGATTGATCCATTTTTATTGCAAAGTAGCCAATTTTTGAGTCAAGTAAGCCTCATTTGGTCTTAGATCTTAAAGGTGGGCCTTCGAGAGCCAATAAAAAATAAGCATGGCTCTGGCCCACATCACAGTGGTGACTTCGTTGGGACCCAAAGAGACATTGCTCTGAAAAGCATTTTGGTTAAGTTTTTTTTTTATAATTAGATTTTATTATTAATACTATCTTTTTTCTAAACTGCATTTTTTGCATTCATTTTAGAGCCTTAGAATTGAGCTAGATGTCCCTTTTTAGCCCCGGTGTTATCCTGAAGCACACTCTGTATTCACTCAATATATGAAGGTGTCAAAAAGACCTACCAGCCCAAGTTTAGTATCGAATGGTATATAAAATGACGATCCATCAATCATTATGCTTGTGATAAGCTAGATCTATTAGCAGGGACCATGCTTAGGTAGCCCTAAAATCTCATTATCCTTGACTCAAGCCTATGTAATGGCAATAGCAACTTCCCCTAGGTTGTATAACCATAATAATCTTTTGCTTGCTATATGGACCTTTATGTATTGACAAACTCAAACATATTAGGAAGGTATATGTGAAAGGCTGCCATACCCCAACGGGCCCAACTTGATCTGTATGAGTTAGTCAAAATACATAATGGTCAAAGCTTATGCATATGCCCTTTCAATTAGAGAGGTTATATTGCTTGTTTTTCACCATACACTATACGTATCCATTAGGTACCCTAGTGATCCATGGGCTAAACCTATCTAGGATAAAGACTGCATGATCACCTGTGTGAAAGTAAAAAGGTTAGAAGGCTATTATTATATTTATATGTGGTTGTGATTAACTTCTAACAAAATCATGCATTACATTCATGTATTATATATATATATATATATATATATATATATCATGCCCATACATCATTCATCATACATCACTCTTAACCTTTGATTTTTGAGGCCATCATAAACTCATCTAGGTGGTCTAGAGGGTTAGAAGGTTATCTGGTCTGAAGATCTACATCCAGCCTGCTAAGATCAATTTTGAGTTCAAAATTGGGTTTAAAGGTCAGCTTTAAGTTAGGCTCAAGTTAGTTATCATAATATGGTTGAGAAATCTATCTAGATATGAAGAATGAGTGATTGAATAAGATTGAAAAGGGAAATAAGACTGGGACGGTGGCTAATGACACCACCACAAGGTTTTCATTCTTGAAAGAAAAGGCCAAATGTTACTCCTACTGGGCCCTCAACAGTGTAAGATGACTTAGATCGAAGGTTGGTTAGGAGCTTTCGGGATTTTATGGAAAGGCTTATGGCTATAATCGATGGGGTGGTGGCTTCTGTAGCACTTAATGTTAGAACTTAGCCTGTAGCACCTGCTCCCAAGATAGTAGAGCCAATGCATATTGAGAATGTCGCTGCAGTTGATGCTACCGTGCTTTGAGACCCATCTAAGAGGAAAAAGAGGCATGACCTTAAGGATGACTTCATAAAAGAAGAGGATAAAGATTATATCCCTCCTGTGATGAACATGAAGATTAGGGGTCCTAGAGTTGAGGATCTGACTTTCAAAAAAATAGAGGAAAATATTAAAGCTATGTCTAGGTTATTATCTATTGGTAGAGGAATAAACCTTGAAGATAAAGATTTGGATGGAGATGAGCTGTTGCCCTAAAAGTTTAAGATGCCTGATCTACCAAGGTTTGACGGCACCTCAGACCCCTCAGTGTATATCAAACAATACACATTGATCATGAAGGGGACTACCTTGTCCAAAAAATAAAAAATGGAAAACTTTTGCTTGAGTTTGACTAGGCCTGCAATTGACTGGTATTATGGGTTGGATAGGCAGACTAACGAGGATTGAGATATCCTAAGTGAAGAATTCCTTAAGTAGTATAAATGTAGCACTAAAATGGAGATCACTCTGAAGGACCTTGAGTTACTTTAGTAGAAGCATGATAAATCTTTTCACGAGTACCTCACTAAGTAGAGGAATAGGGTAATTGAGATGAAGAAAAAGCCAGACACAGCTGATCAGATCAAATTATTCATCAGGAATATAAGGTCATACCTGAGGGATGGTTTGAAAATGAAAGGTCTGAAGGAGTGGGAGTTATTGAAGGATATGGCTATAAAGGCTGAATGAGGGTATCTAGCTATAAGGGCAAACCGTAAGAATACTAGGAGGAATTTTGTTAATAACAAGATAATGGAGAATAGTAGTGGATCAAGTAGAACTGGGAAGATTACAAAAGTGTTCACTAAAAAATCTAGTTAGAGGTATTATTCTAACATGGGAAAATCACTATCTTGGGTATTGGATAGATTGAGCAAAGAAGGCAATGCTAAGGCTTATGGTGAACTCTGCTATTTACGATAGTGTCGAGGCTTATGGTGAACTCTGCTATTTGTAGTTATACTGAGGCTTATGGCTACAGGTTTTAATGTATTTGAGACTTATTTTTAACTTTTTATAATGTTCTTCAAATTTATATGGCTTGATTGTACATTGAATGTTTTACAATTTGGAAAGTTTTGAGTTTGTGCAATTTAAGTGTATGTCATGTTTTTACATTGTGAATGTATATTAAATTTATACAGTAAATTTTTACTTTGGAAGTGTTTTAAAACCTTAAAACTTTATTTGTGTTAAGGAATTTGCAAAATTTGCATTCTTTGTACATTTGAAGAAGTTCAATTTTTCTTGCACATTCAAATGTTAAGGATAAAGAGTCTTACCTGGTTGGCCCTAACGAAGATGTTCATTGGCATCCTAACTCCACGAGGGGATCTTCTTTTTATGGGTTTGCATGATCCTCACCTCCTGGGGATTTTCTCTTCAAGTAAGATAATCATTCCATTGAAATTGCTTCCAACACAGCATGCATAAATGACCTCATTTTTTGAGATACTCTTATTGCATGATTTTCCTCATGGAAACTTTGTTCTTATTTGTCTAGCCAATGTCCAAAGTTGTCCCATGATCAACTTAGATGCGTGGAGCTCCTTTGTGTTTCCTTGCAAGAAATTACTCATATGAGTATATGCAATAGATTATATATGTGCAATATATATGCAAAATTCATGTGTGTATGCACAATCACGTATGTAAGCAATGTATAGCAGGTGTTATAGGTGGTGTGTACAAAGAGTGACCTGCCAATAAGTGTCTAAAGTTTGGAGTACTCATAACTCATCAAATGATTTAAATTTAAATTTTACTCATCCTTGAGTAAGTTGAATGGACCACATTCTCAACTAATTTAATCTCAACAGGAGAAATTAGGAGGTCATTCTCAATGAAGGGACATGATAATAGGCGTACTGATACCAAAGCCTATTAAATTAGCACATAAGCGTAAAACATACCAAATAATTTCTCTGTGTGTGTGCTGAAGGCCAAAATATAATTTTTATCTTTTGAAAAGCAAACTCTAGATTCAAATTGAGGAATAAGGTTCAACTCGAATATATAAATGCATTTTATGGCTTCCCGCTTGAAGCTCAAGAAATACCATATGCCTCTTTCTATGTACAAAACCCTACTAGAAGGTCATCTCTGCTAGGTTGAATGAGATTGAACTCAAAATCAAGAGGTCTTACATTAGTTGTAATATTAGGCTCAGGTGAGCAACCATCAAAGAAAGGTCAGGTTGCTAGAGGAACATGACCACTATATTTTCTTAATTGATGGCAAGACTATTTTCTACCCATTTTTCCATTATCCAAGATTTTTTTTTTCTGAATTTGGCTCTGGTGATTAACTCATTGGGGAATATTTGTAAGAGATAATAACTCAAGGTCCCCCTTTTCTTTTCATTTTTTGTTTTGCATTCTCATTGTTGTGATGGTGATTTCAAGGGTTTTCCATTTTCCTTTTCCTTCTGTTCTTTATTTTTTCTTTATTTTCCATCTTTTTTCTTTTTCTTTGTTTCTTTTCTTTATTTCTTTTTCGTCTTTTTCTCTTCTTTCTTTTTTTAATTGCTCCTTTAAGCTTATTTCATCAAATAGGTTCGATTTCCTATAGGTGAAATTTGTACAAAGAATTGATAGAGATTAATCTTCATTTTCTTGAAATGTGGAATTAGCTTTACCATAGTGGTCATATTCCTAAAGGGAAGCTAAAATTATTTTGGTTATGAGGGTTGTTTTAGTATGTGTAACAATAAAGTGAGCATGCATTTAACATGATTAAAATAAAAGCTTAAGGGGCTAGGAAATAATTGAAATCTAGGTAAAAGGAAGTCATTTAGGAATTTATATAAAAAGGCCTATCTAAATCATTTTCTAGAATCTGTTTCATCCTGGGATCACTTTGATAAGTAATTAGAAAGGTTTTAATGTTCTTATTGAGTTTTTTTTTTCAATTTTCAAAACTAGCTTGAGATGCTCAAAATTTAGAAATTACTTAGTATAGCTAACGGTTTTATGCAATTTAACAGGTAGAGATAAAGCATGCCTACCTCCTATTTAGCCCATATTTGAATGAAAAAAATTTCTCAGATTGAGATCAAACCCATTTGTAATTAAGAATCACTAGGATGAAATAAAATTTCAAATTGAGAGTAGATTAATAAGAAGCAATTATGTCAAAACTTTGAACATTGCCTAGCTAGATAAATGAGTTAAACTTAAGGCATAATTTTCTTTAATTGAAAATACTTTTCGTGTCTAGGAAAAGGCCTATGTTGTGGCGGCCATCTTGAATACATTCGAGAGATAGTGGTCTTCAAAATTGTAAAAGGGATGACTCTGTAGCAATAATCTCAAATGCAATAGTGATCCTCGAGTTCACGGTTAGGAAAGGAAGGCGATCATCAAATCTAATACTGATAAAAAATGATTATGTCAAAATTGCGGGACATGACCTAATAGGATAAATTAGGCTTGGGGCCTAAGCTATTTTGAAAGGGGTACACCCTAAGATTGGTAGAGGGTTGGTGATACGATAGTCATTGTAACTGCATTTGAGGGTAATGACCCTTGAATCAATCTTAAGAAAAGGATAACGTCATGGCTATTTTTAAGTGTATCAGGAAAGTGATGATCCTCGAACCTATAAATTAAAAGAAAGTTATGTTAACATTAGGCATAATTTGACAAAATAAATTAAGTCAGAAATACTCTCTGAAACTAAGAAAATAATGATGCCATGATCGTCATAAATACACTAGAAAGGTGATGATCTTCAGACCTGTAAAAGAAAACTGCTTCAAAATCCTAGCAAGATGAACTAGGTTGGGAATACTCCCTAAAATTAGCAAAAGAATGGCATTGCAATGGCCATTGTGATGATGCAGGGAATCCTTGAGTCTTTAAATTGTTGCATATAAAGGCCCAGGAAAATTAAAGCAAGGGCAGTGGAGCATGCTTTCACCTTACTTGTAAGGTTATGCATATAGCAACCTATATAAAAAAAATATGTGCAACGTGTGTAAAAATGCATGCAAACATGCAATAATGTATGCATGAAATGCATGACCTGTACCATAGATGGTTAGGGGACTCCATCTCAGATGTAATCTAACAGATGATCCAATCACATCTTTTTTGGTGCTCCTAATCTTCAGGCAAGATTTCTTTGGTTATCTCCTTTAGTTTTTCTGCTTTGTCTTCTATTTGAACTCTCTCATTATCTTAGGGAAACTATCCATCTTATCCTGGCCAAGGATAATCCGCCTTTTTATAGACCGCGTATAGCATCTGATGCACCTAAACACTTAGAAATGGTGAAAGAAGTCTTTTTTATATAAAGGATTGCCATCATTACTTTAGAATTAAGCTCACTTCAACATGTGTCTCTACACATGCTATAGGTTTCTCTTAATAGGTTAACCATATTCTTATACCTAACTTATGCATGCATTCCTATTTACATGCATCATATAGCAATAACAATAGCTATGACCAAACATGTAATACAATAACATAGACCTTAATTTAATCTTAAAGGGTGACATCTTATGTGCATCTGACTTCTGTTGTAAGTCAGACCTTATAGGTTCTCTTAGAATTTTAGATGAGTCAGTTTGAGGAAGTCGGGCTTGATGTTTAGGCTTGCTTTTTGGTTAAGTTTGTTGTTTGAAAAGGTAGGAATAGCATGTTGTAATGTTATTGTCATCTCGTAAAGTGCCTTTGCAGGTTTAGGTGAAAATTTAATTGTTTTTATTTTATCTACATAAGACTCACCTCAAGAGCTAAAAAATGCACTCAAAATATCTCTATGCTCGATATTGAATAAAGATTCATATTTATTGAATCAATATCTTAGAGATAATCCATAATTATTGTTATGTATGATGCAATAAAATAGGACATTTCATCTATAGAAAAAGCTTATATTATTAACACAGTTGGAGAAATATATACATTATTTCGAGATACATTTTACATTATAAAAAAGATGGCCTATATTAAATCTCCCCTGTTATAGGTGTAGATAGAAAAAAAACCTTTTAACACCTCAAGTTCTCCCTTCTCTAGATGGTGCCCCCAAATTAGTGATGATATTTACATCTCACAACTCTCTAAAATACTTGTTATTGAAACTGAGCGGATGATGGCTAAATATTTATATGCCATGTATATCTTAGGGCATATACCATTCCAACAAACTCGAGTCAAACCCTAGCATTGATAGTCACACATTATTTCAAACTCTCCTCCTCTTATTTTTCCTTTCTGGATTTAGTATTTGATGGGTGTCAATTAGGACCTAGATACGATTTTTTAATTCTCGATAATAATTAGTCTTGTATCCTGTATGCTGATGATAGTTACAAAACTAATAAACCTTATGCTCGGGTTTCCTTAGATTCTTAGTGGGCATTGATGGCAAGGGTTACAACTTCCTCTCATTTATAAAATGGGTGAGACACCAAGATAAGGGCTTGCCTAGGTTTAAGTAATTTCATGGAACTATTGCTGCAACTGAGATTCTTGAGGTTCTATCACCATTGCCTCTGTTGTTACTACAACTTCCATCATTCTTAATAGAACCCGGGTTTGTAGAATTAATCCTCTCCAAGTATTCGACCTCAACTTCAATGGCTATGTCCTTAAGAGATTTTTATTCTTTTAATCCTTTTATCTTGAGCCTATGTCTTTGGTAGGGACTAACATTCCTTATGAATAACCGAATTTGATCGGCAGTCTCTGGCTTCCTTTTAATTTCTATCACCCTATTTCTCTATAGGGTAAGGTACTCATGGAAGGCTTCTTTTGGTTTTTGATGTAGCAACTCTAGATCTTTTAGGATCACATCTAATCTTATGCTATATTCATACTATTTTAAGAATTCCTCCGTTAGTAGATCTTATTCCACTTTGGTCTTGTGATCTAACCCATGGTACTAGTCAAATATAGGGCCTATCAGACTGAGGCAAAAATTCTTAATCTTATATTTTTTAGGTAAGGATGTCCCCTTCATGACTAGTGTGTATTGCTTTATATGTGCAGAAGGGTTAGAAGTACCATCAAATTGAGGCAAGTCTAGCATTTTGAACTTTTGAGGCAATAACTCATCCCTTTCCAGATCTTTATCTTCAGGGTTCATTCCTTTTCCAGTTGATAAAACTCAAGATAGGGCCTATATCTTCTCTTTCATTTTTCTTACAATTGGATCTTCCATTCTAAATACTTACTTCTCAAGGTCTGAGTAACTGAAGGCTCTGCTTCCTCTTCAGAGGTGAGATCCTCTTCAGGAGCAACACCTTTATCCTTTTTCTGCTTGATGGGTAAAACTATTGGTTCTCCTTGTGCAATAAAAGATGCTAAATGTTGTTGTCCATCATGCCATACTAAAGTGGACATTATCTTAGTCATGATGCCCTTTATCCTATTTTTATATTCATCAAGTCTCCTATCTAACTTTTGATTAGTAAATGCTCTTATCTGCGATGGATTTGCCATGACTATAGCTTTTGAAGCTGACTTAAGGATATTAGCAAACTCAAATCTATCTCTGATTTTGATTCTATTTTTGACTATCTTGAATGAAGGTCACTAACAAAGCAATCATCGGGATCCCTAAACCGCCTTGTTATATGATTTAAAATGGCTAAAAATGTCAAAAAGTTAGAGTGATGCATGATACATGGACATGTTAACGTGCATATAATATATGGCACACATGTGATGCATGAATGTTAATACATTATGGTGCATAGCATGCAAACAAGATATACACATTTTAATGGAAAAGAGGATTTTACACGTGTGTTTTACATTATTATATTGATTATCTTTATTTGTTTGCGCACAAAATAAAATGCATACCCACACATAATCATGCTCACAAGATTCATATGTTTTAGTTTTCATTTACATTTTAGGTCGCAATTTATGCAAGCAAAAATTATACACAAGTTGAGATGTACATACATAAAAAAAACTATATATGCAAAATATGCACATTTTGTTAGTCAATATTATTAATTTACAATTTATTAACAATGCATGTATATATAGGTAGTATAGACAACCATATGCAAAAGAAAAAGGGAAAATCCTATCCTGACCTTTTTGCTCCCACATAGGAGGTCGTACGGTCTCTTTTCTAGATGAGATTAGCTCATGGATTAACAAGGAACCCGATGAACGCATATGATGCACAGTGAAAAATCGACAACATAATCTCTCTTTATTTAAAGAGCATATGAATGGATTTTGGTGATTGTGTATTTAAATAATCCAAATAAAATGAAATGCACCCATCAAGGCATGAAAGCCTTTGGTGAGCAGACATTTAAGTTTTTTGGGATTTATTCAATACTCAAAAGCCTAGATCATAAGCAAGGTACTATAGTGTATACCCCCTAGTGGAAATATTTATGCCATTACATGAGCTTAAGTTCAAAGATACAACTTTAAGGCTACTGAAACGGGGTCCATGCCAATCGGTCTAGCTCATCACGAGCATAACAACCGACCAGATCACCGTTTGATATACCAAAAAGGTATAAATCTTGGGCTGGTGGTCCTCGCTAACATTTCCCTACATTAAGTGAATGTAGGTTCATGCTTTGGGAATGCATCAAGGCTAAAAGAGAGATGCCTATCTTAACTTTATGGCCCTAGCATGAATGCAATGCAATTTTTCAAAAAGAGATAAAATATTTTAATCTTTAAACTCATTTATATTAAATCAACTAGAGGTACTTCAGAGCAAAATCTCATGATCCCTAGTGGAGTCACCACTGTGATGTGCATCAAATATCGTAGGCATCCAGCTTGCACTCCAAATCCCACTTTTAAGACTCAAGATCGGTTCAATGTTCATTTAATTTGTGAAGATTGCTCACTTCGTAATGGATAGGGATTCAACCTAATCTGCAATACCTTCGACCTTAAAAAGGTATGAGACAGCAGCTCGAGGTATCCCCACTCATTTGCTAATGATCGACCTGCGAAGGCATCTACTGGGCACACAAGGTAGGTATCATAGAATTGTCACCCAATGAAACATTGAAAAATGAGTTCTAATCTTATGAGTCTGAAACCAGAGATAGTTTGGGATCTCACTTCTATTTATAGCTTTGGTTAAAGTTATATAAATGAGTTTCAATAATTTATTTTTATCTCTTTTCTCACACGAGATATTACAATAGAAAAATAAAGATGCACTTCAAGCACGTAAGAAATAGAAAGCTGTAAAAGCATGATATAAAAAACATTAAAGAATAAATGTAAAAATAAATCATACATAAATCGGGAAATTGGTTCCTGATAATTTTGAAGAGGACGTTGATCCTTACATGCATATTTACAAAAAGGTAACATGTTGGATGTATTGTAGATAAAAATGGGATAATTGATCCTTTGAGGCTTTGTAAAAAAGAATCGCGTGAATTAGTTTTAAAGTAAAATAATCATTTGTATTTTATAAACAAAAAATTCTTAATTTACATGTTATTATGGGTGAAAATCGTGAAAATCAGAACATTGATCCCTTTATTATGGAAAAATCCCATTTAAATTTATATAAAATTATTTAATGAGTTTTTAACTTATCGTTCGAATGAAAACATTTATTTGCAATAAATAAAGACATGAAAAAATAATAATACAAGTAAAATATGGATAAACCGGACTATTGATTGATTTGGGAATGTTGATTCTGTCATGCATATTTATGAAATTTCTTTATGTGATTTTTGGAATAAAATAGGACTTTGATTCATTTTATGAAAAAAAAATCCAATTAATTGAGTAAAAATAGTTTTTATGTCATTTTTAGTTAAAACGTTTGAAAAGTTATTTTTTACTAACTATTACAGACAACTAAAGTCATTAAATAATATTACAGGCCCAAATAATAAATAAAGAAATTAAAAGAAAATCCTAATCTAATATACTTCGCATTATGCTTCGGCTCGACCCAGGATGAGGAATTATACATATAACACTATAGGAAAATAGCCATTAGCAATGGAAATTAGCAATGAAAAATGTGAATTTTTCATTGATAATAAAAAATAGCAACGGAATCAGCGGTTGCTATTTTTTAGCAACGAAATTTTATTTCGTTGCTAAATTTAGCAAAAGAATTCAATTTTCCGTTGGTAAATCCAACCAATGTAGATTTGGTGAATTGGTCAAAATTAGCAACGGAATAACATTTATGTTGCTAAAATTAGCAACCGATTTTGGCAACTAATCAGGTTTTCGTTGCTGAATTCACCCATTAATAAAAAAATTCATGATGGTAAAATTCGTCGTCATTCTGTCGCTAAAATTTATTATAATTTTTTAATTATTATTTCCAACAAAGAATACAATTAAAAATATATTGCAAAATTAAACTAATCCCTGAACAATTTTTAAGCAGACACAGATAACCAAGAACAATAAACAATAGCTAAATGTTGATTATTTTGAAATTAGATACTTCTTTAAGTGTACAACTAGTGAAAAGCATCCAAATCCATAAGCTTTAATATTCATATCAAACTAATATTGTAAATATTCATATCAATAAGTGAAAAGTATGAGGAGCAAATGAAATCGTTAATATGCTGCTTAACAGAACCAACAGAAATTTAAAAAATTGATAAGAGGGAAGCTAGCAAAATAAAATAATTAAAAGGGCAAGGTGAAGGTTTGAGTTCCATATCAACAAACTAAGGAATAATTAAGATTTTCCAAATAATTCCAGTTGTATTGATTTGGTCAAATTGATGAAAAATTCATAGGAACACGCAGACATAGAGAAGCTCAATACAATGACCTCAATCAACATCCCAATAGCTATTGAGCAAATGCAGAAGTTCCCAATCGCAGTCAAGACCTTCAAAAAGAAAGAAATACTATATGTCATAAAATGTTACTATTTCACTATTAGGACATGCACATATATAACAAAATCCTACTATTTTTAAAAATCAATTTGTAGTAGCAAGTTATTAGTAAAGTCCTAAAGCTTAAATACACACACACACACACACACACACACACACACACACACACACTTACACATCTGCATTAAAGTAAATTTTGTTGCAGCACAAGCATGTGAAATACCTCTATGGTTCTGATCATCAACAATTGAGTAGACAAGATGGCAATTTCAGCACCCAGAACCAGCCAAGAGTAAACCAAAATAAGCACAAAAAATAAGGAAAACAATTAAAACAACCAGCTGCTTTTTATTTATTGATCGTAAAGAAAAGAGCTTAAGCTCATCACATTGTGATAGATTCATTCTAAAAAATGAGCTTCCCAATGTAGAAAAAATAATTGAAGTATATTTTGGCCATCTTCTTCAGCAGAAAACCCAAAAATAAAATGTTAAATTGAGATTAAAAACTCCAAATTGGCAGTCTGAAATTAATCCCAAAATTACAGTCTTAAAATGGCGAGACAAATATTATCTGATCAGAAATCTTTAAAATCGACATCCCAAAAAAACCAATCGATATTTTTTCAAATCAAGCATTGAAGCTACAACAAAGCTTAAAAAGAAATGATATGAGGGAATATGAGATTGTGGTAATGGTAGTTTACCTACTGAGAGACGGATTGATGAGCAACTTTGTTATCCCTATAAAGAACGTAAAATCCTGCAAATGACGTTTACATCACATACAAGTATATTTCAAGGTAAATAACTAAAATGAAATCAGAATTTAAAAAAAAAACTAAATTTCATTGTTATATATATATATATATATATATATTTTCAAGAACTAATTAATTAATTAATTTTCATGAAAAAAGTATAACTAATAATGAATATTGCACCTGTCTGCTTCTTGGAATAATTCTCTGTTTATACTAAATTTTGTATTAAATAGAAACCATATAAAATAATAAGTTTCTAGCAGAAGCATATGAAGCACTGTCGAATGTATGTTTAGGGTTTGCAGGCTCCTATTTTGTAAGCCTCCACAATTGCCTAACATAAATAGAAATTGAAAAAATAAATCAGATACTAAACTGCACTCAGAAACCAAAGTTAGGATTTCAGGAAAAAAATAAAAAGTGGATATTAGAACTTGAATATTGCGATCAGCAAGAGAGAAAGAAAGTGGAGAATGCTACTGAAAGATGAGAATGCAGATAGATAAAAGTCAAAATTTAAATTAAAAGAAAACCCAAAAAAATGAATACAGAAATGGAAAGGTAGAGAGAGAATTCACCTGAAAAGGAAGAAGAATGAATTTTATCCGGGATATTTAATCGGGTTATATAATCTATTTGATAGGGTCATGCTCTAAGGATTGAAGGCGGGAGACCTGCTGTGACTTAATAGATTCGAACAAATTGATTCATTTTTCGATGACTGTATTGAGGTAGGCTTTGTCCTTTGAATAAGAGTTGGCCATGGCGATGGCTCTGGAGGACAGAAAGCAGCAGCAAAGAGATGGTACTTGCAGAGAGGGATAGGGAAAGTGAGAGGAAGAGGAAGAGGAAGAGGGAAACGACAAGACTGAAGGAAACAATTTATACTTGGGGCAAATAGTGGTGAGATTGAAGACACAATTTATACTTAGGTTATATTTAGGGTAAATAGTAAAATAGTAACCAAATTTTTTTAGCAACGAAAATTAAATTTCGTTGCTAAAATAGCAACAGAAATAGTAATGAAATTTTTATTTCTATTATATTTAGTTAATTAGCAATGAAATATAATTCCGTTGCTATTTTAGTAATGAAAAATAATTTTGTTGCTATTCTAACAACTTATTTGTGTTACAGTATTCTATTTAGCAACAAATTTTCATTTTCGTTGCTAAATAGAATACCTTTATATAATTCAACTGTGATATAGCTGCGAAAATTAAATTATGTTGCTATTTTAGCAACGAAATTTGATTTTCATTGCTAAATTTCATTCCAAAGTTTTTTTTGCCAACTACTGGTGCCATATTTAGCAGCAGAAATAGCATTTCGTTGCTATTTTTTAACGCTAAAATCTTTTTCCTTTTTTAGCAACGGAATACAACTATTTTGTATTCCGTTACTAAATCCCAAGAACTTCAACTAATTTTAGCAACGGAATTGATATTCCGTTGATAGTTTGATATTTTCTTGTAGTGTAAAAAATATGACAAGAAAATATAATAATAGTTAAAAATATTATCATTAAACAATAAAAATAATAATCATATTCAAAATAATAAAACAACACAAATTAATAATATTAAAAACATCATAATAACAATAATTTACAACATTAAAATTAAGAATAAAAAATTAATAATAATAATAATAATAATAATAATAATAATAATAATAATAATGACCAATTAATAATATTATTGTAAAATCAACTATGAAAATATTAATAAAATTAGCAAGATAATAATAATAATAATAATAATAATAATAATAATAATAATAATAATAATAATAATAATAATAATAATAATAATAATAATAATTATTATTATTATTATTATGAAATTAACAAAAAAAGATAATTAAACATTAAATTAACAATAATTAATTTAAAAATGATAAAAAAATGTTAACAACAATTAAAATAATAGCAAAAATAATAAGACAATAAACACACTAATAAATCAATTTAATTTATTAAACAAAGAATTTATATATTAATAATAGAACAATTAATTATTATATAGTCTAATATATTGAGCTAATTAAGAAATTAGTATAATAAAACAAATAACTAACAAACTTTATATAATGACATAATTAATTTATTAAGCTAATTAATTCACAAAATTAGTAAGAATTAATATATTAATTAATAATTAGTTAACAAAATTAAACCAATAAATTATACAAAATTTAAATAGATTTATAAAACTATAAACTTGAAAATATTATTTATATAATTAATTAAAATTAAATATTAGACTTTTTGGATTTTAGGGCTCGAGAATATTATCTTCAGCTCGATTCCATCACAAGTCGAGGATTCGATGCTCTATGGCTTTTTTTCGATTTTTGATGATTTTTTAAAATTTTTTAAGTTAAAAAAATATTATTTTTCATTAAAGAAGAAAAAGAAAAGAAAAAAAAAGTAGAAGGGGAGATTGAAACGTAGGAGAGAGAGAAGATAAGGCTTAAGCCATAATTGGGTTTAAATTTCCAAATAAAATATGCCAAACAGGATAAGTTTTAAGGGAATTTTTTCCCCATATTTTCTCCACTGTTTCTGGGCATAGAGTGCAATTCTTGGGTGAGTCATGGACCTAGTTCGTGAGTCACTTCCAGACCATTGACTTTGACTTTTCTTTCTTTTTCTCAGCTGACTGACCTTCAACTCAAAATAGTTTACCAATTTTAGGCCTGAAAACATCATTTTTACGACAAAATTTGTTCTAGACATTTGAAATTTATGGCCAAAATATTGACAACTCCTCCTAAGAAATTTTTAGGGATAAAATTTGTATTTTAAATTTGAAAAATTACTAGAAATAATGGGTTAAAAATTAGGTTATACTCTCTTCATGAAAGTTTCTCTAAAATGAGTATAGTTTCTATTAAAATTATATTCATCTCCATATGAGCTCTACGGAATGAGTTATGCTCAAAATACTATAGATTGATCCAGGTGCAAGGAAAGATTCAGGTTATCTATGTTCAAACCTAATTTTGAGATCTTTAAGGACTGAATTTAGTTTATGTGTCTTATCAAAGTTGTAGATATATGTATTAAGATTCAAATGGCTTTAAAATAATCTAATTATGAAGTCTGTAGACTAAGATAAAGCTAAAGCACTCTAGACTGCTCTAAATTTCTGTAGGCTGAGATAAAGCTAAAGCACTCTAGACTGCTCTAAATTTTTAAAATTTATTTTCTCATTTTGCATTGTTAACAGAGGGAAAAGACATCAAAAAAGCTTTTTAAACATTTAAAACCCATAAGAGACATCAAAAAGCATTTTAAAAATATAAAATGTATGGAGAATGCATGGCATCTCTGCTCCTTATCTATTGATGAGAAATCTTTTTTTCATTAGGTAACTCTGATCAGGAGTCACCTCAGGACCTAGTGTGTATATCGGGGCCACTCCATTTTCTTTGGCCTACGAAATAGAAGCAGTATTATTGATAACGGTTAAGCACCAATCATTGAAGGTAGTGTTAAAAGTTGAGTTACTAAAAGCAGAATGGGCTAAACAGAGATTATCATAGCTTAACCTATTAGATGGTGAGAGGATGAGAGCTTACTATCACAATAAATTTTATGAGAAAAGGCTTACTCATTCATTTGGGAAGAAAGTTAGGAAACACCTACTGAAAGAAAAAGATCTGGTGTTCAAGCAGATGATAGTAGGAATCTTAGATATCCAAAGTAAGTTCAGGCAAACATTGGAAAAACCTTTTCTACTTAAGAAGCTGTTACCCAAAGGTGTTACTAGTCTATCAGACAATGATGGCAATAAGTTTAGCAAACCAGTTAATGTTGATAGGCTGAAAAGTTTTCATGGTTAAAGACTAAAAGAGAAAAAGAAGAGAATAAATTCCCCACAGGTCAAAAATAAAAAAATGGTGACCTTGCTAAAATTGGAAACATCACCAGGGTGAAAACAGAAAAAAGGCACCCTAGGCAAAAATTAAAAGCTAAGAGACAATAATCAATCAAGAAAATTCAAAAGGGCTCATTGATGATAAGAGTTGTGATGCTTGTAAAGTTTCATTTCTAGATTGAATTATATGTGTCCTTGGAATAATATCAAATATTGATCATGGACACTAAAATCAACAATAAATGTCATGTAACAAAAGTAGCATATTCTTTTACATGTTCAACATTAAAAAGTCCAATATAAATAAAAAGCATAATCTGTAATGGTATCCAATCTTATATGTCTATATCACCTCTCTATCATCTAGGTGCTTAATAGCCTAGAGTCTATTATTAACAATTGGACTGGTGACCTATTGCTTGTGAGAGTTAAAAGTAGTTAAATCACATACACCAATGTCAGGGATGGTAATCCTTACTAAAAGTTAGGTCCACACCCTCTAATAGTACTCCGACATAAAAGAATAGTTAAGGGTACCACCATAAAAGCCCAGTGGACACCTAACAATATCCTATCGACCCTCGAATCGACGAGCACAATGGGGAACAACATAAAAAATAGCACAATGCATTCCACATAAAGGAACACATTTAGAATCTCCATCCCTAACCATAAAGGTGATAGATAACCAAGTACACCTGAACATGACATCACCATCTATCAAACTATCCATCCAGTCAATTTCGTTTTAGACAGTTAGAAACTTGCACTGCAGATGCCTAAGTATGATATGCCTCATGGAGTAGGTACCTGCAGCTCTGACTCGAGGAGAAGGCTTTGATAGTAGCTTTAGTTTCTCATGAAGCCACACCTGAAAAAAGCCACTAGGGTGAGTTGGGCTCATCTCAGGCAAAAATAAGGTAAAAAATGCATAAAAATCTAAAAAGACATGCTTTCCAAAAAAAAAAAGCTAGTGTGAAAATCCACAAGGGGCATACTACCTTTTAAATATAAAGATGTACCTAAAGATGTAAAGGGCTGCCATTAAGAGAGGAGCCAAAATTATGGTGAACAGTATCCAAACCAATAATTGTTTCTACTAGAATAGTAGAAAAAGGGTTATGCCCTCGGAATATGCCATCTACTATGCTGAATAGCTCATAATCCCCAGCAATGGGATATTTATTATGCACTTTCAGGCATTAAGTGAAACAATAGAGCAGTACCAGGCCAAAATGGAAAGTGGGCACATCATCAAAGTCGGCTAACACATCAATCAGTGGCTCTAGTGGGAACATACTCCCAAAAAGAACCAGGTCCCTAGCCTCAGAAGGAAGAGTGCTAAGAGTGCTAACCATACCTTAGGGATATTTGGAAATAGGAGAAGGCAAACAAGCTTGGACATTGAGTTTAAATCTAACATCAACCATGGTAGCAAACTCCTCTGGCAGAGAACACAACTGCTGCAATGTATTTTCTTTATACCCTAGTCTCTAAGACATAGATAGGGTGAAGGTGTTGAATACTGGGAATTAATTCTAGGTATAATTGTTATCTTATATTAACTAGTTGGATACTAAGATGGATAGGCAATATTAACAGAATGGATTTATATTAATTTTTCACTACAGTAAATTAATTATCTAATATAAAATATAACTTACAATCAACAAATAAAGATGTTAGAATTACAAAGAATTAATTAATCTTGCAATAATACACATGAACATATAAGCATGCAATGAATGAAGAATAAGGCCTACTATCCCTAGATGCAACTCTCATTGTCTAATAAGGGTATTCCCATCTAGAGTCCATAAGCACTCTCATTTCATCATGGAGATAAATGAAAATCATAAAGTTTTATGCCTATTCTTAAGCCCTCAAAGTGAAACCATTGTCTCCTAAGTGATTTTTAACTTCAAGTAAGATTAATTATCATTCTACCAAAATGTCCCAATTCTCATTGCGAACAAGTTGATTAACATATTATATATGGTGATCAAGCATACATAATAAAATAAGAACCTAATTAAACTTAATTCATTCATACTTAAAACAAAAATAATGTTTTTTATTAATCATCCGATATCCGAACTCCAATGTACCGACTAAATTCAGATTTGGAATGTTATTGTAGGTTAAGGTTCCTTGCCCCTCCCTATGGGAGGTGTTGGGAGTCGATCCTGAGATCTCTCATTCCTAGCCTAGCCTACATTACCACTAGACCACCACCCTATGGGTTTAAAACAAAAATAAAGTATATTAATAAAGATCAATTCATATTTGTAATCCTAACCAAATAGAGTTAACCTAAATACATATTGGAAAAACAAACACACAAGACACGAGGAATTAAAATAAGTAAAATCTAAAGAACAAAAGAAGGTAGAAAACTCCTTAATGCTTCTTCAGAAAAATACTTGAATGTTGATTAACCTCTTTTGTTAACTCCTCTTTCTTGATGTATTTTTCTTACTCATAATCTCTCTAATTCACATGTAAATTACAAAAGTAGTTTTTCTATCTTTCTCCCTATGTAACCATATGTAAAATATGGTTAAATTCATGAATTTATAGGCCAAAGATGTCATAATCGATGCCTTTTCGAAGAGTAGTTGAAATTATGAAGGGGTGCATGAAAGGTTGTAAATGTTGATCTTTCTCATGAGTTGGCACACCCTATGTCGAGTTAGACTAGTTAGCACACCAAGGCTCTGTAATGAGTCATCATGCGTAGAATGAGTAATCACATCTTCAATTGCTTAATGAGTCATTTCAACACAACATGAGTTGGCACATCGAGTCCATGTGACAAGTTGGCATACTCTATTACAACTTGGCATATGCACTTGAATTCTTTAAAGACCTTTTTCTTCTACTCTTCAATGAAAATCCCTTCAATTATTCTTTATTCCACTCAATTAAAGACACTTATCTTATAAAATTCAAAATACATAAAAAGTAACCTAAAACACAATAAAATACATAAAATAAATAAAAAATAATACAATATCACACTAAAATAACTATGCTAATTTGATTGGCATCAACAGCTCCTAGTGAGTGAATCTAAATACATGAAGCTTTGGATCCCAGTATTGGGCGGTAGCAAGCAGTAAATTTCTATCTAAAGAAACCCTCCTAAAAAATCTCAAACTCGAGTATGGAGCTAACCAAGAATCCTTCCAAATTTTAGTCATCCAATAATTAGTGTAACTTGGCAAGTCCAAAGTTTATGGTAATGATAATTTCTAAGTATTATAAATGTAGAAGCAATAAAGAATGAAAATAAATAACTGAAAGGAAGAAGAAAAAAGAAAGGAATAAAAGAAGAAGAAGAAGAATACTTGGTAGAGCTTGTCTTTGAAGGTTAAAGTTCAAAGGCATAAAACCAAGAAATTAAATCACTATTTATAGAAAGTGGTGAGCCATGACTGTCCATCATAAGGAGCGAACCATAGGCAGCCCATATATCACCCCTAGAAGGTCAAAAGTCACCCATTTTGCATGTCCCATGCATTGTATGTTCATAACATTGCATTTTTCTTTTGTTTTCATTTTGTAAAGAATTTAAAAGCTTGATGACCTGAGTAATTACCTCTAAAGGATTTTGAATGCAAAAAATCATTCATCTCAAGAGGCACGATGAATTTTAGGGGGAATTTCAGACTTTTGGACACTCGTTTGCAATAAAAGACAATTAATACTTGTAAATATTGTAAAATAATGTCATAACACATAAAAAAGGCATGAATAGTGATGTTAGTTAATTTTAGATGGATAGAAATCGAAAGATCGATGAAAACGATAAAACAATGGAAGAAAAATGAGCTAAAATGGAGAAATAAAGCTTAATTTAAGTTTGGAGGGGGGGGGGAACAATTCTTTTACCTTGAGGGATGGGACATCGCTCAATCCCGTCCATCACTAGCAATAGGTAGGAACCTATCCCTCACTCAAATTCTAGAGTAAAAAGGTCTTCTTCTTCATTTTTTGATGAACTTTTATATTTTTCGATTTCAAAGTTTTCTTTCCAATTTTTCAAGAATTTCTCCTTCGTTCTTGGTCCGTTCATGCCTGTGGCCTCCTGGAAGCAAGGTGCACTTCAAAGAGCACCTTTTTTCCTGTTGTCTCTTTATTTTCTTTTTTGTCATCCATAAGTATGTGTTATTTAACTTTTATTTATCTTTTCGATTATTTTATTTATTTTTTCTTAGTTAGAACATAATTTAGGTTGTAAAACTTTAACTTTAGGCATGATGGATGCGAGCACCCTTTATTTTCTTAATTAAAAATAAACACTGCCTTGTAGTTTAGGTTGTGTAAGTTTAATTGTCAAACCTTTTTTGCATGACACTGTAGATAATAAAAGCCTTATGTATGAGCACATAGACCTATATTTTATTCCTTTAGCAAGTAATATACGTGACATTTACATACTTTATGTCTTTGAAAGTGTTTGTAGCATAGGTTTAATTGCACCAAGTAGTTATGAATAGGTTTAATAACTTAAATTGCTTCGCTTGGCGGCCATCTTGGCATGTGTTGTGTAATTTGTTTCTTTGTACAGGGGGCAGTTGCATCTTTAGTCGGAATGTTACCAAAATTTTTGTCTAAATTTCTCGTGAAGCATAAAGTGTAAATTATGTCAATATGGTGATTATATTGCGGCTATGACAGCATGTGCATTGTTTGAATGCTCTTTTTATGCAGGGGGCAATCATATTCCTAGTTGTAATGCTGCTAAAATTTTTACTAATTTCTTGTAAAATGTGAAGTGTGTATTATGTTAATAACATGTAAATTATGTTATTTGGCAGCCTTGACAGCCTATGTGTTGTTGTGAATTATCTGTTCTTATGCAGAGGGTAATCACATTCCTAGTTGGAATGCTATCGAATTTTTTTAAATTCTCGTAAAATATGTACTATGCAATATGACTCATTTTTTTGTGCATTATTGCTAGAATAACCAAACATGTGTCATTTTTGTATTGATTAACATGTTTTCCTAATGTAGATTAACTGTAGATATCTAAACTAGCATGTTGTCTAAATTTTTATATATTAGCTTGCTTGTGACTCGAGTTTACCCCGAACTAACATGTCATATTTCTCGCAGGATGCCTTATAGGATTGCATGCCCACAGCCACCTCGGCTAATGCCAGCTTATCTTATGCCTGCATAGGTTGGTAGATATCGAGCCTTACAACGGGTTCAACACAGATCGAATAGGTTCATATCCAGGCAATTTCTATAGGTGTTTGGGTTGCTAAAAGAGGTTGACCGACTTTTAGCCAGGACAGGTTAGATAGAGTTCTTTATCCTAGCCTACAGGATAGATCTAGACATTACTAGAGAGGTCCTCGCTACCTTATAATATGAAGGATTTCAGTGCTCAGACACACAGTAGTGGGTCATATAGTTTTGGGCTTTAGGTCTACACTACAACATTATAAGGGCCTCTATGTATGAGGTATACATGTTAAGCCCCAAAGCTAGATCTTCGAGATTCCTAGGCCTAACCGATCGAACAAGGATCACCCTAAAACCTCCTTTCTACCTAATTAAAAAAATTATCTTTATATCCCTCCAATGAAGAAGGGAGAAAACTTCCTTTCGGGTCTACTAGTAAAACAATAATCCGATTCACCGCTTCGATCGGATATGTAAAAGAAGTATGCGAACACTTTTAGAGAGGGGGCAATACCTAAGTTCTTGCAAACCACTTTAAAACCAGCAATCAACCTCCGCTAGTTTGGACTTATTTGATTAGGAGCCAACCATATCCTTCTAGGACACTAATGTTGAACGGACTAAGAAAAAACTATAAACCACATCCCAGGCTAGGTTAATGGCAAATAAATCGCTCAGCAGGATTCCTGAATGGACCCTTATCTATCGACATGGAAAAAAAGCAAGCTATAATGGCCACATCTTTTGAAAGGCAATACCTTTCTTTAAAAATAGACATTACCTCAGGTAATAACTTTATAGGCTAGAATACTATGGATTTTTTGTTATATGGAGTCATAAAAGAAGTATCTAGTTCATTTACAATGGAGGAAGTTAGATTGCCACTATCTGTAGCCATCTTTAAAGGAAAAAGGTCAATAAAGGAATACCTAAGTTTTTCTAAAGGAACAGACATAAACTTACTAGTAGGAACAAAAAAAGAAGAATAAAATTCTGAATCTGAAGAAATTTCAAGAAAAATTGAATACATCCAAGTAAAAGAGAACTTACTTAGTGATTTTACTGAGGATTTGGCAGAAGAAGGAGATGAGCACCGAAATTTGGGATACTCCAAGAGAAAATCTAGGAACTTTGAAAAAAAATGAGGAAGCTTCAAAAGAAATACAAAGGAAAAACTTTGAAATTTGGCAAAAAGTGGAAGAATGAAACAAACCCACCATTTCTAAGGGAATAATGGCTTTCTCTGCAAGCCAAATGCAGCCTTTGAGAAACCCTACTTATTCCTTTGCCATATGTAAGCTTTTATTTTGATCAATTGAACGTCTATTACGCTAAACAATGAGTCATATATAATAGCGCATCTAACTAAATGTTGCTAATTATGATAGACAGTTGTCCCTTCAGGCACGCGAAATATCACCATTTTCAAATGTGATTCAAATTTTTCTGCCCAAAGGTAAGCGCCAAAAGTTCTCCATTACTTTTGATCTAACCAAATTGCTTTTGGAGGGGGGGACAAATGATAATACATATCATTTTCTCAAGGCCTATAAACATTTCAAGGCCTAAAATCCATTCCAAAAGTGTTGTTCACACGAGATATGTCCCATTAGACGCATGCGGCCTGTCAAATCAAACCTTCCAACTGCCTAACTAATTCGATCGATCTAGCAAGCTATGCTCTGCCAGTTGTACTGACACGCTTAATAGGATATGGACAAATAAATTGTTGTATGGCCATACGCTCTGTCTGCTAACCACTCGCACTCGAGTATCCCTACATGGTAGGCTTTTTCTCTTATTCTTTATAGATAGTTCAATCCCCTAAGGGCTCCAGGTATTGCACTTACTAACTTAAGTTTCGGAATGTTAGCATCCGGTTCAATCAGACTAGCCTTCTTGCAGATTCTAAATCGCTAACCAATCCGATTGGCTCTTACTATATTCTTCATTCTAACATTCTTTAGATTAATAATAATAATAATAATAATAATAATAATAATAATAATAATAATAATAATAATAATAATATTTGTTATTTTGTATGTGTTTTTTAAACTTAAATTATTTCAAAATTCAAACCATTAAAAAAAGGTTATTTCAATAAAAAAAATATCTCACTCAATTTTATTGACAATAAATCTATAATACAAAAATAGAAAATTACTTATATCCACAAGAAGTATTCCAAACTCAAGATATCACTAAATAATAGGGAATCGAATTCAGTTCCTAATGTTTTAGTAATTAGATTCTATATTTAGTAAAATAATAGTAGGTCAATTTTAATCGTAAAATAAACATAGAAAAAATTTGATCCATAAAAAGGTTTTCATTTGTGACATTTATTAATATTACTATATTCCTAAAAAAAGAAATTACAAGGATCTAACCTCTGTTTATAAATAGAGAAGCCTTACATGGTCACCCACATACACACCATCACCTTATCTTCCTCTTCTATATTTCTTGCAAGATGGACCGCCCTATGCGCCTGCTCCCTCCTCTCTTCCTCCTATTGCTGCTTGTGGCCATGGGTAAATTCTTCACCTAGTTGTAATTATTATTATTATTATTATTATTTGCAATCAATTTATTTTAAATGTTATAGATTATCATATTTAATTTCATTGTAAAAAGAATTAAACGCATGCTTATATAAAAATCCTAAGACTAGTGCATGAATGGTTTGAGGTACAGTGACAGGGCCAAAAGTGACGGAGGCGAGAACATGTGAGTCTCGAAGCCAGCGTTTTAGTGGAGTATGTTTTTCAGATAACAACTGCGCCAACGTGTGCCGATCTGAAGGTTTTCTGGGAGGTGACTGCCGAGGAATACTTCGTCACTGTACTTGCCTGAAAAAATGTTAAGTTATATAATTGTAAAAGAAAACAAGAATCCTTTTTACTAGGATTCCTTTTTTGTGCGCTTCTACAACAAGAGTGTCATTGTATTTTGGGGCGTCTACTCATATAAGTGTATCTATATTGATCTTGATTAATAATTAATCCAACTTTTAATTATACTCAATCTAACAAAATAATGTGCATTGATTTACATAGAGCTAATCATTTGCCTTGGAAAATCCTCTTCCTCCGATTTCATCCGTTTTGAAGGTTAATTTGAAGCTACTGATTTTTAACATTTATGAATTCATGAAAATGATACATTTTATAAAAAAATGACATATCTTGTACCGGTTATTTTTTATGGTCGTAGCACACTTATTTTTAGCATTTGATCAACAGAAAGATCGTTTTTAATGCCTTTACAAAATTCATCAAATTTTATAAAAATATCAATCTTAAATTCGCCATTACATGATAAGTTTCCTTTCCATTCTTAAAGTTCTTTGGAGATTATACTTTTCATGTACTTTGATCTCTTCTTTTTGTTTGCCTGTCATTACTTTGACTTCTTCATGGACCTTCAAATTTCCATAAAACAATTAAATTCAATTATAATTAAACAAAAAGAATGAACAATGAGAGCAAACACAAACCACATAACTAGTCTATTTGGCTTCAGGAATTAACATGTGTAATAAGGTTTTTGATTGATTGCTCTCACCAAATACTGGAACAAGATTTGCCCGTTTTGGTAAAAAAATGTCAATTTCATGGTTCCACAGCAAAAATTGGCTGCTCCATTATCGGTTTTTAACAACTCCAACTTTGTAAATAGATTTACTGTAATACTAAATTTTAAAATTTTTTTAAAAAATTATTATTTTTAAAAAGTATTTTTTAATTTTACTGAAAGTTACTGAATTTATACCTTAATCATTAAAAAGCGATAAAAATAACTTTTTGTCCAAAAAATACTTAAATTATATAATTTTTATATGAAAAGTCATTTTAACTAAAAAATACTTCAAATGCTATTGAACATTTAACATGTTATGCCTCTTACATACTATACCTTTAAAAAGATGACATATGGCAGTTTACATCAGCATGTATTTTTATGAGTTCACATTAAATAGACAATCTATATACTACTTAATTATGAAAAAAAAAATTGAAGTGAAACAAATTAGAGATTAGTATAGATCGGTTAATCGGTGTCCATTAGTAATTTTTTTTAACCATTTCATTAAAATCGATTTTTTAAAATTATTAATCATTAATTAGTCAATCAATTAACTAGTCAATTAATTTTTGTTTTTGTAATTTGGTTAATCAGTATTTTCTTATTAACGACTAAAATTTTTAACATCCAAGCATAAAAAAATTCGATAAATTTCAATTTCATGTCCAATGTTAAAAATTATTGAAAATATAAATTACATGACAAATATTAGCATAAAATCATGTCCCATTTTCACTATTCTCCACTTTTAATGATTAATTATTTCAACAAATCAATAACTAACATTATAAAATTTATTAATATTTGTTGGATATTAGCATGCTTAATTTTAATTAGAAAAATCTTGTATAAAATTAAATATAAAAATGTTTACTCTAAAACAAAAGAAAATGTCATTAAAGTTTATACTATATATAATGAAAAGTAATATATATAAAAGTTAATAGGTTATTCTATATAATTAAAATGCTTAAATTATAGCTAAATAAAAAATCTTAAACAAATTTAAATGTAAGAATATTTTCTCTGAAACAAAAGAAAATGTAATTTAAGTTTATACTATATATAATGAAAAATAACATATATAAAAGTTAATAGATTACTCTATATAATTTAAAAAATGCTATATAATTTAAATATATTTTTAAGTGTCACTTATATAAGTTTTAGAGAAAAATAAAAAAAAATTATAGTATAAAAATAAATTATAATATAAATATGAACTAATTAACTGTAAAATAATGATTAATCAATACTCAAAAATAAAAATATAATAATAACAATGTTAAAAATTAAAATTAAAATCGAGTCCATTAAACTTGTTATTCGAAAAATTCAATTTAATTTTAGATTGATTTTGTGCTTAACTAAATTTTTAATTTTTTTTCACCCTCAATGGATCAGGCCCTTGTTGGTCAACTTGCTTCAATAGAAACAACCAAGTGTACAATCCCACTAAATAAAGAAAGAAAATGAACGAAGCCTTTCTTTTAGCGAGATTATCCATGCTCTTAAGAGCATGTTCAACATGAGAGAAGTTCTATTTGTGTGGAATTCATTTTTGTGTCATGAGAATTATGTATTAGCTATAAATGAATTTATTTAATGCAAAGTCGATAACGTGAATCCACATTCTACAGTGACTAATTAAGATTGCACGTAAAAATATATTTTATATAATTAATTTATATCTCTAAAATAAAACTATGTATTAATACATTATATAGGCCTAATGAAATCGATCCAAATTTAAAATTTCATCCAATCCCGTAAAAAAAAAGAATTCAAATTCAATATACATAAAAAAATATCTATTAGACCAATTTTAAAATTACCTACTAATATTGTGATCCGTTTGGATGATATCCAACCGACCTCCAAAATCTCCAGTTTTTTGTGCCCTCATATGCCTTTCATTTTCGCTTATCTATTTTTTGCATCCAAGATAGCGCGTGACTACACTCCCCCGTGTTTATTTTGGTCATGCTTTAAACGCGTAAGAGCTCAAAGTTTGGATTTTTTAATTCTACTGTGTACGACATGTGCTTAGCTTGATGAGCAGATGAATGGAAAAAAGTTGTTGCCTTGTCCCAGTGTGGAACTTACATGTGGCGATATTGTGGGACCAACATGGTGGTGTCATGAAACAAAGCTTTGGCCCAATATATGATGCCACGTAGCAGCAGGAATGAATAAAAAAATTAAAAATATAATTAATCATAAAATTAAATTAATTTTTATAATTATTCGATTCGATAAATTCAATTACGATATTTAATTTTTATATTTTTAATTAATAATTATAATTTAAATTTTTAAATATCGATTAAACGTTAGTCTATGATTAATCAATTTATATATATATCTTCAATTTTTTTATTTTTTTCTAAAATTTATAAAAAAATAATATTTTAAAATATATTTAAATTGTAGTTTTATTTTTATATCTTAATTTATATTAGTGATGAGCATGAACTGATTAATCGGTTCATTAACAATTTTCTTAAACCGGTTTATTACCATCGGTTAACCGTTATATCGATTTCGATTTTTAACTCGATTTTCAGATCGATTTATCGGTTAACCACTAAAAAATTTTAATATATAAATTTATTAAATTATATAATTTATAATATTATTTTTAATAGTTAATAATACTTTAAAAATGAAAAAATACTAATTAAATACAATATTCATTAAAATAATCAAAATAAAAATAAAATTTCCATAATTAATTATAAAAATTAAAAACATTCAATGTAAAACTAATAACAGAATGCTAATTATGCACATAATTTTAATATTTATTTACTAAAAATATATATTTTACAAAATTATATATCATAATATTTATAAATTACACAAAAATTGAAACATATAAGTGTAAAATTTAAAATATAATTCATAAAATATATAAATATTCGGTTTCGGATCGGTTAACCACCAATTTTTAAAGTAAAAATCATAAACCTAAAATTTCGGTTCGGTTAATCTAAAAATCAATTTGGTTTCGAAACAATTTTTCGGTTAACCGAATTTTCGATTAACAATACTCATCCCTAATTTATATTATGTCATTTTCTTTAATTATATAATAATATTTATATATAGTATACGATTAACTTTTATATATATTATTTTTTTTATATTAAACTAAATTTATATTATGTCATTCTCTTTAATTATATAGTAATATTTATATATAGTATCCGATTAACTTTTATATATATTATTTTTTATCATATATTGGTGTTCATATTTTATTTAATAGCATGTAATTACATTTTTTTATATTTTAGAGTTTATGTTATAACATTTAATATTATTTAAAATTTTATTTAACTTAAAATCAAACATATTATAATTTTCAATAAATATCAAATATATTTTATAATATCAGCTATTAATTTATATAACATGAATTTTGACTAGTAAATTATGTTTGTTTCGTAATTTTTATATTAAATTACTTTACGCATTTAAAATTGAATTGAACTTTGTCTAATTTTTTTAATAATTTTATGTTATAAATTTTAATGGTTAACCGAAAAATATTGGTTAACCAAATCAAAAAATCGAAATCAATGGACTGGTTAATCAATGTAACGGACTGGTTAATGGTTAGTAAATTTAAAAAATCGATATTAATGGACTGGTTAATTTTTTTACTAATGAACCGGTCATGCTCATCCCTACATAGCAGGATATCAACCTAATCAAATTAAATAGCAATTTACTTTGAGTTTATTTGTATAAAGGATACTATTAATTTAAAATTAGAAACAATTAGGCACAAAATAGATTAAGATGTATATAAAAAGCATGTATCCTTAACTATAATTAGGTACAGGTACATTTTTACTATTTATATATTTAATATTTGTATAGAGTTATATTTTTGAAGTAAAATTAAATTATTAATGAAATATTTTATTTTTTATATATATCAACGTATTAATTATATTATATTTTTAATTTGACCATATATAATATTAAATTTAATATTATTATCATCGGATCTATTAATTTATAAATAAAAAATGTTATATATCCATAAAAATAATTTTTATTAAAAAAATGGATTAAATGGATTGCGACCCATCAGGGCCAAATATGTGATCCCTCTAGGCTAACCATGCATTAAATTCATAGGTCAGTCCAAATTTTTCTAATACATTTGGACATTGGTCTATTTATAATCTATATTTTTTTATCCATTTATGATTCGTCCCAAATTCTCCCAACCCGTCCATTTACCACCTGTAAATCATTATAATTTCAATTTATAAATAAAGATATAAACTATGATATAACCCATAAGATTTGTCCAAGTCAACCCATTCCGATTGTTAAATTTAATAAAAAAGTTATTGATAAATTTATATAAGTGGAAAGGTAGGACTTTGTCCCTAAAATTTATTAAAAAATGCAATTTTATATCTAAAATTTCAATTAGTAGAATGTTATTGTTTTTTTGAATAAAACTTGATATTTATAAAAAAGAAAAGATTGCAAACAAAGGGGAAAAACATCCCAAACAATAGCAGAATCATACAAAATTGAAGCTTTTGCTAACTTATAAATCTCATAATTGTTAGACCTATTAATTCAAGTTATCTCAATATTTTATATATGAGAAATAATGGACTTACAATACAAAAAATAATAGTACCAAAATTAGAAAAGTCTTCTAAACTATTACAAAAAGAAAAAGAAACTTCCTATGCATCAGTGTAAATGATTCATTTAGACTAAAAATTATTTTAAACCCAAGCTAAAACTAAGTGAAGTGCCAACCCTTCTGCAATTCGAGGAGAGAACAAACCTAGCCAATGTCCCAAAATAGATTTAAGAAAATGCCTTTCAATATCCCTAAAAATAACCCCAAAATCACACTTTTGTCTATCAGTAAAGATAGTTGCATCAACCTTACAAAACCACACTCCATCCTGACTAGTAGCAAGCGAGTTAAGACCTATATCCCTACTGTTCAAAAGCACAAAAACAACATTTAGAACATCCTTTGCTGCTCTCCATTCACTCAATTAGGACAAGGTAGAATGAACAACAATATAATGAACCATCAATACATTATTCCACACTAGCTTATTCCTTACATTCCACATTTGCCACAAAATCATATACATACCTCTTCAAACTTATCCTTACATAGAGAATTTAATAACACTGAGAGGACCTCAATCAATGACGACATTAAATTCTGAATACATAACTCAAAGGAGCTTCACACATCCATAGCAAAATTGCATCCAAAGAAAATGTGAGAAATGTCTCCCATCTGATTACATAGTAAACAAGAGGGGTTAATATCAATAACTTTTTGAACCAACCTAACTCGGATTGTAAAATATTCTGAATAGCTCACTAAAGAAAGTTTTGCACTTTTAGTGAGATTTTCAATTTCCAAATTGCCTTCCAAATATTGTTGGATTGGAGAGATTCTTCCCTAGCTCTTCCAATAGTTATCTAATAACCACTTTTTATAGTATAACAACCTTTTTTTATCATAGCGACAAATTAGTCTGTCTTGTTTACTGAATAAAGGCAAATAAATTTTCAAAATATCATATATATCCTCGGCACTACAAAATTTCACAATTTTATTAATATCCCATCATTCCTATTGTTTTTCAAAAAAGTGCAAACTCTAACATGATAATCAACAAAATCAATGCCCTCGCTCACAAAAAAATTTACCCTCCTTAAGGATCCAAAGGTCATTCTTAAAGACAATCAACTTTCTATCCCTAACATGCTACCTTGTTCCTTTTGCTAATAAAGGTTTGGCATAAAAATACTCTGCCAAGTAAAATTAGGATTAAACCCCAATTGAGCTTTCAAAAAATCCCCTTTTGAAAAGTATTTAGCTTTGAACATATGATAAACAACAATATTAGTATTAGATATAAATCTCCAACCATGTATAGCCAGCATAGCTAAATTGAAATAATGTAAATTTCTAAAATCCATCCCTCTATTAACTTTAATACCACACATATTATGCCAAGCTAAACAATGTAAATTATTTTTCCCATTTTTCTTCTTTCCCCACCAAAAAAAATTATCATGTGTTGTAACTCCTCATAGATTGAGATGAATATCATAAAAACACTCATGCAATATGTAGGAATAGTTTAAGCTACAAATTTCAACAAAATTTCCTTTCCTGCTCTAGATAAAAATTTATTATTTCAAGTCGACATCCTTTGCATCAATTTATTTTTGAGAAAATCGAAGATGGCTCTATTACTTTGACCAATTAAAGATGGGAGATCCAAATAGCAACCATGATTAAGAGGAGCAGATACATAAAGAATATTAGATAAAATATTCCTAATCTTAGGGGTAATATTAGGGCTAAAAAATATACCCGATTTCTAAAAATTTATAGACTACCCAGAAGCTATCTCATGTTTATAGAAAATATCTTTAATCACATTACACTCCCCTTCTACTGCTCTAAAGCAAAAAAGTGAATCATCTGTAAAGAACAAATGAGAGACTCTCGATCCTTTCAAACTCGCTCTACAACCTTGGATAAGCCCACGACTCTCTGTATCTTTAAACAAGAAAGATAATCCCTCCGCTTAAATAATAAAAAGATAAGAAGAGATATGATCACCTTGTCTAAGCCCCCAGAAAGCTATACTTCACATTCCTAATGCATAACATAAGATCCACCCAGTGCCTAGATAAACCCAAAATCAACAAAATGGTCTCTAAAAAATTCCAATCAACCCTATTATAGGCTTTACTGGTATCAATTTTAAGTACTGCTAACTCATTTATACCCACTCTATTATTTTTCATGCTATAAATCATCTAAAATGCTAATAACACATTATCAGTAATTAATCTACCTAGAACAAAGGCCGACTAGTATTCAGAAATAATATTAGATAACACCCTCTTTAACCTATTTGCCAACACTATAGACATAATTTTATAAAAGACATTACATAGGGCAATTGGTCTACAATCATTAATAGATACAGAATTGTCAATTTTTAGAGTTAAAATAATTAAAGTATCAGTAAAGGAATTAGAAAAAGTAACATTACTAAGCCTTTGTTGACAACTCGCCACCACATCCTGCCTAATATTATTCCAAATTTTTTGATAAAATGTCAGGTTAAGACCATCAGGTTTTGAAGATTTATCTGGATGCATTTAAAACATGGTATCTCTAATTTCTTACTCTATGAAGGGAAAAAGTGAGGCATTCTCTAAATCAGAAACTTTTTTATCCACCAGCTCCATTACCCAAGTACAATTAGTTGTTAAGCTTTGAAAAATATTAGAAAAATAATTTATTATAATCTCGCCTATGCCAACATCTTCTGAGACTGAAGTCTAATAATCATTCTTCAAAGCTATGATATAATTCTTCTTCCTTCTTGATTTATCCTGAGCATGAAAAAAAATTTGAATTTTGATCCCTTTGTTTCAACCAAAATATTTTTGCTTTTTGACGCCACTTTAATTCTTCATTTTCCAGAATTACATTTACCCTGTTCTCAACCTCTTAATTTGAGCAGAATCTTACATCAAACCAGCCTCATAACACTTCTCAATCTTCTTTTCAATATCATTCTTTTTTTTCTTTTCACATTGAAACTGCTTCCTACCCCAGTCCTCTAACATATGGCAACAAGTTTGTTTTTGGTTCATCACTCTTAAATTACCTGACATTATCTAACCTTATTTGACAACATTAATTACCTCAACATCAATCAGCCAACTATTCTCAAACTTAAAACATTTATGCCTATACAAATCAAAGTTTTTATTCAAATCAATAATAAGAGGAGAATGGTTAGAAGTAGGTGCCACTGTAACTTGAAGGAAACAATTTGGAAAGGAAGAAAAAACCTAGCATTTCTCATACCTCTGTTGAGCTTCACACGTATCGAAGTCCCCGCAGATCTAATTCATTCCCAAGTGAAGATAGATCTAATCAAAAGGAAATATATCAAACCATAATCCCCCATTGCATCTCTAAAGCCATTAATTAGGTATGGCAAATAGATTCCACTTTCCATTTTCTCCAATAGATCCAAGAGGTCATTGAAATCCCCTGTGATCAGCCACGAGTCTGTCGCTGCCCTTCCTCTCTTTAAATGCCTAAGCAGCTGCCAAGAATCAATTTGACACCAAAGATAGGAGCCTATAAAGTTTAATTTTAACCTATCGGGCCTTCTAACAACAAGATCAATATAATTTTGATGAAACCTATTAAGTTGGACTTTAATTAAATTAGCACACAAAATAGACAAACCACACCTTCTACCTATTTTATCCACGACAAAACAATTTGACACCATACTGTTTTTTATTTTTTCAATCCTACTCTGATGAACCAAAGTTTCCATAAGAAATACCACGCAATGCTTATGATGAAAGACTGAGTCTTTCAAGAAAAGAACTGTTCGAGGGTTGCCCATACCTTGACAGTTTCAGCTTATTATCTTCATTACGAGCGGCTGGCCTGTTTAACATGACCTGCTGATAATGATGATCCATCAGCATAAATCTTCATGGTGATAACAACACCTAAATCTAAATCCAAAGAAATATATGATGTTGGATTTTATTTGGGCCTTTTATTTTCTTCCTCTAGGCCCAAAGGATAGTCTTCCATTTGAGGGTCCATATTTCCATCAGCCTTCTTAGCCATGTCATACTCCATATCCTTAAATTCAACTTCTACAGCTGAAAACCCCTGATCTTCTCCCCTTATCACCTTCTACAAAATCAGTTACATTGCAATTCAAAAAATCCAACTTACCAAATTGTTATCTTCTTCCACTAAATCAGCCTTAGAGTTAGCTAATGATGATCCTCCCTCATCCCACAACCAACAGCTTATCTTGAGATTATTCCGGTGAGGTTAGACTTTAATCTTATCACTCCATTGCAAAGGCACAGTCATACCACCTGGTTTTGTTCTAAATAGCTAACAACTATCTATGTGACCAAGTTTACCATAAAGATTAAAAAAATGATTAATCATTGATACTTAAAATCAAAAAAGTTTTCTGTTCCATCCGCCTTAATAATTTTTTTGCATCTCATCAATGTTTTTAGAACATCAACCATCACTTGTAATCGCATAAATTGATCCATCCTCCCTGTAATTATTTTTGTATCATACTCTATGAAGACCCTAATCACATTCCTAAACCTCATAGCCATTTTGTCATTCATAAAACCTGAGGGTAAGTTATGAACTTGAATCCAAAAAGCACAATTATGAAGCATGACTGATTTTGAATCCTCTCCTGCCTGAAGTCTATGAAGCAGCAGCAGATGCCTATTGAAAGTCCATGGCGATCGCGATAAGATACACACTACATCACATTTATGGAAAAACCATAATAGAAATCTCCCATCTCTTAATTGGGATATGTTAACACCTCCTAAGGGATGCCAGATATCAACCATCATATTTCTCATGTAATCAAAATTAATAACCGCTTCAGTAAAAAATCTACCAACAATATTAATCCCAGGCTGATTTTGATGACTCACTTCCAATTCTTCATATCTCCATCCTTCTTCCTCATATTCTCTAATATTCAATTGAGACAGATCATTTTCCATTGAAAAATTCAGTGGGTACAACCAAAAGAATGTGTCAAAAGGACAGATAAGACGCTACAGAGAGCACAAACATAACATTAAAAAATTTACCCTCAGTAGAATGTTATTTTTAAAATGTCAAAATCGGTGTAAATTGCCTCCCAATAAATGATTTATTTTTTTAATCAAATTTTGCCCATTAACTTGCTGACGTGAATTAAAAAGTGACACGTGTTGTCATATTAAATTACTAAAAAAACAAAATGTTTCTCAACTTTGCTTAAAAGAGCAATTTTACTCCTTAAATTACAAAAGTGAAGCAAATTAGCTCATACTTGGGTAAAATTTTAAATTTAACCATCTTATATCAATTGAGATATACAACTAGTATTGTATTGTATACATAAAAGACATATATTTTCATGTTGGACTTAAATGACTCATGTGACATGTAAAACAGAAATAAAAACCTTAAATTAACCCATATTTCGCATCTAATGACAAAATAATTTTTGAATAACATTGCAATTATGATGTTCTTTGATTAATCTTCTACTTAGTTTTTCTGATGCCACTTTTTTAAAGGTCATTAAAGAGTCACCTAACATCCATAAAGGCAATGTATATGGATTGTGGATACAATTTAGTATCAGTGTGCATGTTGATAGATAAATATTAATCAAAATTAATTATCCACTGAGGAAGGACAATAGTATAATTGGGGTAATTATAATTTAAATAAATAAAAAAGTGAATTGTAAAATAATTGAAATTGGAAAGATTGAATAGAAGATTAATTTGAGAAAGTCATTATTGAAAGAGTAATTTTTTATTTTATTTTATTAGAATTTTAGTTTTAAAGTTAAAAAGGAAACATGAAATATGAGTTAATTTAGGATTTTTATTTATATATATATTTTTTACATATGACGCAAGAGTCACTTGAGTTTCACTTGAAGTATGTATCTCTTGTGTATAAAATATAATGTTATTGTATGGTTCTCTCGTGTATAAAATATAAGGTTGTTGTATGGTTCAATAGCTGAAAGATGGGCATATTTAAATTTTTGTTTAAGGGCTGATTTGCTCTAATTTTATAATTTAAGGAGTAAAGTTGTTGTTTTAAGTAAAGTCGAGGAGTAAAATTGCTCAATAGTAATATGTACCACTTTTTAAGGTATATAGGTAGGTCAATAAATGTAATTTAGTAAATGGTAATATATTGTTTAGTGGAGGACAAAATTACACACGTGTTAATATTTTAGGATAAAGTTGCATCCATTAAAACTTTAAAATTTTTTGGTAAATTTTAAGGCTGAATTTGCAACTTCAGCCCACCATTTAAACTAAAACAATTTTAAAATGTTGATGGTTCAATCAATTTAGCCAAAAAATTAACCAGATTATATAAATTGATTTTTTCAAAATGCTAACAATTAATTAGTCCATTACAATCGATTAATCAGTTAATTGATTTCGATTTTTTGCACTCATTAATAAATATTTTTCGGTTAACCACTATAATTATAAAATGCAATTATAAAAAAATTTAAAATTTTTAAAATACTTAAAAATATAAATTAAATACCATACATAATTTAATATATTATTCAAACTATAAATATAAACTTAAAATGTTAAAAATATTTGAATATTAAAATTACAAAATAAAAGTACTGTGAGTAATCCAACCCAACGGACTGAAAGACAGAATTTGCTGCAAGAAAATTTGCGATGATCTTGTAATTCTTATAAATATAATCTGAGTATGTAACTATGACCCAAAACTGAAGAACCAAAAGTTATATAGTGATGGGTTATTTCCAGTGGCGAAGCTAGAATTTATAATCAAGAGGGATAAAAATATAATATAAATGATATAAATAAATTGTTAAATAAAATAAAAAGGACAATTGCATAAATTTTTAAATAAAAAAAGGGAGGCAATTGTCATTAGTGTGTTAAAAAATTATGTAAATGTATATATATATATATACACACATATATGTATATATAATAAAAAAAATTTCAAAAATTAAGGGGGGCAATATGTGGCTGCGCCACTGGTTATTCCCCTCGATCATTATCCTCTAGTTATTCAAAAAATGCGACAGTAAGATCCCATTCCCATCACGCTCCTTGTTCGAGTAGTAAGATCCCATTTCATAATAAACACATTCCCTGCTTCCCCTTCACCTCAAATGCCAAAATTTCCAAACACCCAAAACTTAAATCAAATAATGGCTTACCATTTTCTACGATTCTGCTACGTTGGGTGATAAAAAACTAAAAATCCATCTAAATTGTTTCGGAACATCAAGATCAAGCGATTAGCTAACAAATGCATCAGTACAGAGTCAATCATTCACAATCCATAAAAAAACTTGGGATAAAGATCAATAAAATAAAACTAAAAACTACAACTTCCTTTTTAGTTTTTACCATGTAAGAAACCTTAAATGTAATTTGCAAAATGAAAAGTTAATCTATAAAATGACAAATTAATTACTTAACAGCAAACGGTAAAATGAGATGATATAACTTCCAAAGAGAGGAAGAGCTGTGGTGAAGGTGAACGACGGAGAGGGATATCGGGGGATTTCGAAATTGGGATGGTGAGCAACAGCTGGCTTGACGAAGAGGAACAATTTTTTCAAACCGTGGATCGAAACCAAACTGAAAAATAAAAAATTTCTGTATTGCTAATTTAAATCTTTTTTTCGGTTCGACTATTTATAAACTGAATTCGGGTTCGGATTAATTTTTCAGATAATTTTTTTTTTCTCAGTAGAATTTTTAAGTCTCTAAAGGGCTAAAGCCTAAAACTAAACGGACAACTCGTAGCGACCGGTCCCACATGCTCCAACTTGGTTCTGCCCGCCAAAATAGGGGAGGAAATCCATAAAATCGATGAGAACATAACCCAAATAATTGAAAATGGCTCTCCTTAACCAGGCGGAGAATGCTGAGCCGGAGACTTCCACTTTTCGTTCTATCTGTGCAAAAATCCAAACAAAATGCAGGCAAAAGGACGGCGAATTATTTCCTGTCAATCACATTTGTCATCTGATCAAATAAAAATTTCCCCAAAATCCCATTTCATTTCTCCCCTGTTATCTTTACTATGTCACCTAGCAATCACCGTATCTTCGATTCTCTGCGACAAGTTGAGGACTGTGAGAAATGGGTTGTGTTCTTTGCATTGGTTCAACAACCCAAACTCATAGTAAGGGGCTAGAAAGTTTGAAACAAGAAAGAGTGTGTGTGGGTAAGGCTAAAGGGCAAAGACAAATAAAAGTTGATGTTGCTGGTGGTAAGTTGTTTAGGCAAGATGGCGAAAACAAGAGAATGCTTGTGGTTAGTGGTGCTGCTAATGGAGGTGGTGGAGAGAGATTGCTTTCCAAAAATGGAGGTGCTGGTAATATATCACAAAGAATTAGTTTGAGGAAAATCGGTGCAGATGAATTGGTTGATGGATGGCCTAAGTGGCTTGTTGATAACATTCCCAGAGAGGTTTTGGCTAGTTTGGTCCCTAAGAGTGCTGATTCTTATGATAAACTAGCAAAGGTCAGTTCTTCTATACAAACACGTATTGAGTTGAATCTCATCCAACTTTATGCATAACTATACATGCTTTAGAAGTTTAGATTAGAAGAGGTATTCGATATCGATTTGATCCAAAAAGGTTAAGTGATTAGACTAAAAGGACCTATATTTTAGGTAAAAGACCCTTCATATATTTTTGTTCATTATTAATATGAAATCTTTACTCTGTAATAGGGAAATGGAAAGGTGATAAAGTATTCAAATGCTAAGTGCATTGAAGTTTTGGAAGAGGGGAATATATTGTCTGAGTTTGGCTACTTTTTCTTTTTGCAGGTAGGCCAAGGAACATACAGCAATGTGTACAAGGCTAGAGATAGGGATACTGGAAAAATTGTTGCTTTAAAGAAGGTTCGGTTTGATTCATCAGAGTCCGAGAGTATTAAGTTTATGGCAAGAGAAATAATGATGCTACAGAAGCTAGATCATCCTAATGTGATAAAGTTAGAAGGACTAGCCACATCAAGGATGCAATATAGTCTTTACCTTGTTTTTGATTTTATGCAGACAGATCTTACTAAAGTCATCTCCCGTCCAGGCCAGAGGCTTACTGAACCGCAGGTTGCAAACTCTTCCTGTCCTTGGTTTTGCAACTATATTTTGCAGTCATAAGACACCATCATGATCATGCAATAATAAGAATTTGTAAGATTTGGATTTTTCAACCATTTTAATGGGAAATAACATACACACTAGCTCTTGCCAATGAATTTGACTTATTTCAAATATATAGTATCCGAGCCTTTTCAACCAACAAGTTCAAAGAGTTTTTGTGTTTTTAATCATTGTTAACATAGGGTCTTTGATACAGGTGAAATGTTATATGCATCAGCTGCTTTCAGGTCTTCAACACTGTCATGAAAGGGGTATTTTACACAGAGACATTAAAGCTTCCAACTTATTGATAAACAAAGATGGCAGGCTAAAAATAGGAGACTTTGGGCTCGCAAATTTTTTCATTCCTAAACCAAAACGACCCCTTACTAGCAGAGTTGTAACTCTATGGTATAGAGCTCCAGAGCTACTGTTGGGTTCCACAGATTATGGAGTAGGCATTGATCTTTGGAGTGCAGGATGCCTGTTAGCTGAGATGTTCATTGGAAGGCCTATTATGCCAGGAAGAACAGAGGTAAAACTTTTAACCAATTGAAATTTGGATCCGTTAGCTTCATCTAAAGTTTATACATATTTCTTTCTGGACAAGGCAAATAAATTAGAAAGAACTGATGAAGCCAGGGATCTCACAAATTGGTCTTAGTAAAGGAGACATGTAATATTGAGAAAACAGGTCAGAAACCCAGCAAGCTATCCCGACCAAGACCCTCTGAGGATTAAAAGAGTGAGATAGATAGGGTGATCTAGAAAATAGAGGTTATTGTACCATTTTTCTTATATTGCCTACTTTTAAAGAGAAAGCAGATATGATCTCTTAGGCTAATATGAGAGAGCAGGTATAATCTCTTAGACTAACATTTTATCTTACATGGGATGTCAACCAGTGACAAGGTGGTAACCTGGATAATAATCTATCATTAGCAGGATAATGCCCAGAGCAACTTGGCTTTAAAGCCCTGATTTTAAATCTTTAATCACTGCAATGAAAGTATCATTGCTTGTTTGTTGACATTCTTTGCCTGAATCCTGATAAAAAAAAATATGACAATTACTGTTAGTTTAATTAGAATAACTTTTGTTGCATTCAGGTTGAGCAACTTCATAGGATATTCAAGCTTTGTGGGTCACCATCGGAGGATTACTGGAAGATAATGAAGCTATCGACAAGCTTCCGACCACCTCAACATTACAAACCTAGCTTTCAAGAAGCTTTCAAGGATTTTCCTGATTCTTCTTTTGGTCTGTTGACTACACTTCTTGCTCTGAACCCTGCATATCGTGGCACTGCTGCTTCTGCTTTTCAAAGTCAAGTAAGTGGAAAATGCTTTTCTTTGTGATTATTGATGCGTGATAAAGCCAATTCTTAATGCTTCCTTTCATCCTTTTTCTCTTTATGGTTACGTTCCCTAGTGCTTTTTTTGTTGTATATAACTTATTCTTTGGTATACTGTCTATTTGGCATCAAGGTTAAAATGCTTTTTCAGGTTACTTCTTAGATTGTTTCTCCAAAACTATGAAATTGATTTGTTATCTTTAAGGAGTGATGCCCCAGATGTAGGGCCCTACAGTTAATTTTTTTGCCCTAAATGTGTTTTTCTTTTCCAAGCCCATTTTGCATTTCACATTTCAACCAGGCATTAGTTTGCCCTTTTAGTTTTGTGGCAATAATATGTACTGTTATTTTCAGTATTCAAGTAATACACATTCCAACTATTTCTTTCTGGTCACAGTTCTTCAGTTCCAGTCCATTGGCATGTGAACTTTCGGGTCTGCCTGTGGTGCACGGAAAGGAGGATGGGCAAAATGAGGCCAACCGCAGGAAGAGGTGGGACATTATTTTGAATATGAGTCAAATTCATTTCCACAACAGATAATTGATAAAACTGATAGATATATCGATGGTGTTTTTCTATCTTTTAGGATCAAGAAATCAAAAAAGCAATCCTCTCGAGCAAGTCAGGAAGGCCATAGGAGGAGTAATGCAAGTACTCAACAAGGCAAAGAAGATATTGAATCTTCTAAAGAGGTAAAAGTCATTCCTCAATTCTAATTTCTTCCCTGTTTGGTTCCAATAGATAGTAGTGTTATATTTCCATTAATCGTTTAAGAAAAAGATGTTTAAACTTGATTTGGCATTATAATTATTGTTCCTGCTCAGGAAATACAAATCGGTTTGAACATATTGATTCAAACTGACGACAATTTTATTATCAAGTTACTTGTCTAATTCATTTAGGTCATAGGCCATCTTTCTATATAATATCTAAAATGGTATTTTTCAAGAAATGCAGTTTCAATCAAAATTTAATGAGAATTTGCATCAAGTTGAAAGTCTTTAAAATTGAGAAGGCAGTGAAGAAAGCATTCTGTTACTGTATTAATATATGGAAAGCTTATCTAGCTAGTAAATAATTTTTGTCTGTTTTATTTTAGCTGGGGAGGTTTTCAGATTCAAACTTGAATGACCAAGGGGCTGGAAACAGTACAAGCAGTACTGCTTCTAGTCTAAAAGCTATTAGGGAAAATCAAAGCCTACGCCCATCATTTTCGCCAATTCATCCTTCGCGCCTAGATAGATCGACGAGAACCGAGGCTCATCCTAATGCAACCAAGAATGTACAAAACTATACTCTTTTACAGGCTTCTATTACAGATATCATTAACCACAATGGAGGCAATGGTATGCATAATTATCTTCGGTCTCTTTCTACTTTGGATTTCCGTACTCTTGATCCAGAGAAGATATCAAAACTCTTCGGATTGGAGAATGAGTAAATCCAATGAAAATGATTCTTGATGTGTTATGAACTTTGAGTCATTATGGTTTATTGTTTGGTTTCTTACTTAAAAACGGATGGGATCAACATAGAAATTTGAATGTAACGTGTTTAAAACTGATACATATATATGTGGATCCAATAGACTGCGCTTTGCTCACAGATATAATTGATGGTTCTTGTGCATTTAATTCTCTTTAGCTCATTTATTTAACTTTCTTTGCTTTTATGCTACAAGGGAAAGGCAATAATGCCTAATTATAACTCTAAAAGTCCGTAGAAGGAATTGAACTTTGAGACATCTCTCACTTTTAATTGAGTGTGTCACTTGGCCAATTCTAGGTGGTTGTTCTTTACTTTTAGCTCATATAAGTTACTGATAGTTAAAGAATAAAAAGTAAGATTGGCCACAGCACAATGTTGTGTTTGTGAACTTTATAGTGATTGATTAGGTTGACAATTGATGTACCACTAGAAAAGCACAGCCACATCAACTTTCTTCTATCTATAAATATTTACCTTAATTAAGCTTTTTGGCGAAACCATATGATTAGGACCTAAGCATATACTTTTATTGTCGAGGCGTCCCTAGATAGTGTCATGGCCAGCTGAAAAGAATTGCCATGATAAGGGAGTGTTGCTGTGTTGCGTGTGTGCAACAGTGTGTACGTGTAAGTACCGTTAGATCACCATAAAATAATTTTTTTTTTCATTTGATCCAATGGTGCAGACTGTACATATGTGTGCACCGCAGCTTGCCCCAGGATAAGATGCTTAATTCCATTACTGAACTTATAATATACTTTGTTCATAATCACTAATTAGAAAAGAAGCAATAAGGGTGGGCAAACCAAACAATCCAATTTGGAAAATTAGCAGCAAAACATCAACAATTTCAATTTGTTTTTTTATCTGAGTCTTTGGGCAATAAAGACTCTAGCTTTTCACTAGAAGACTTTTGGGGATTAGCAATTATCTCATAATTAAGAAACATTAATCATATATGAGTGTAAAATAAATACTAATAAGCCAGTTCTTCAAGGGTTGCTTTTGAGATTTTTTTTTTTGGGTTACAAGTGTCCCCTTTTAAATTTGAAAATGCATTTAATACTAGAGTTGAGAAAAAAAATAGAAAATATGGTTAACCGTAAAATCAATTCGAAATCAAATTAATTTTTACGGTTAATTGATCCAATGGACTCAATTATGATTTTTAATTTTTATATTTTTTGTTAATAAGTACGGTTTAAATTTTTAAGTACCGGTTAACTATTAGTTCACGGTTAACCGATATATATATATATATATATATATATATATATTCAATTTTTTTTCTATTTCTCTCTAAAATTTACATAAAATAATAATTAAAATATATTTTTATTTTTATACCTTAATTTTTTATATTTTCCTATAAATTTTATATAATAATTTAAACTAAAGTTATATTATGTCATTCTCTTTAATTATATAATAATATTTATATTTAGTATCCGATTAACTTTTATATATTTTGTTTTTTTATCATATATTGGTGTTCATATTTTACTTAATAGTATTTAATTACATTTTCTTATATTTTAGAGTTTATGTTACAATATTTAATATTATCCAAAATTTTATTTGATTTAGAATCAAACATATTAATTTCTAATAAATATCAAATTTATTTTATAATATTAGCTATTAATTTATAGAACAAAAATTTTGGCTAGTAAATTAAATTTGTTTCGTAATTTTTATATTAAATTACTTTACACATTTGAAATTAAATTGAACTTTTTCTAATTTTTTAATGTAATTCTATGTTATAAAATTTGATGATTAACTGAAAAATATTGGTTAATCAAATCGAAATATTGAAACCGATAAATTGGTTAACCAAATATAATGGATTAGTTAATAGTTAGTAATTTTAAAAAATCGATATTAATGAACTGATTAATTTTTTATTCATAAATTGATTAATCGGTCTATGCTCACCTCATTTTAATACGTACATCCTACTTTACTTTTATTTGCACTAAAAATGAGATAATTAATAGGATGAGAGGATATAATTTTAAAGAACTAACGGAAGGATATTTTAGTAAATTAGGATAAATATATTATAAAATTGATGATAATTAAATTTATCATATTTTTGGTGTATATGAAACAAATTAAAAAAATAAGTAGAATTATTTGAAATCTTAACTATAAGTAAAAATAAAACAAAAAAAAATGATAATGATAATGGAAAAATTCCAAATCTGATAACTTAAATGATGGTATGTTGTATCTCACAAAAGATCATTATAAATAAGAATATCACACACTCACACATATAATTATATAAAGGAAAAGAAAATGAGGGACATAATATATGGTTAAATAATGAAATAATTAATTCAAACATCAAAATAGTCATCCACAAACTTGGTCTTGATCCACTTGAAGCTATTTCTCAAGGATGATTTAAGTTTACCTTCCACGGTATACTTGTTATATTGAGCTACTCTCTTCCTCCTCTTCAGCTCTGGATTGCCTGAGCTTTCTACTTCTTCCATCTTCCCATTGATCGGACCGTTGAAACTGTACGACTTTGATCGGTCCTCGAACCCTAGCCGGATTTCCGAGTAGCCATTAGAGTAAGCTGAGAATGATTTGCTCTTCTCCATCGTTCAAACAGCCGAAATTTAGGACGATGGTATTAGTAGGTCTGCAATTTTATTTTATAGTGCAATATGTTCATTTTGTACGTTAGTGGGGTGTGCATGAGCAATGACGTGTGCATTTGAATTTGATGGTTAATAATTTTTTATAAATTTAAATTCTTAGGACTTTAATTATGTATGGTGATGAATGGCTTTTTATTTGATGAGAAAATTATATTTGTGGGATATGATGGGAGACAATGGTCTATGGAGGGGCCACACCTTATTATTATTGTTATTATTATTATTATTATTAGTTAATAATAATACCTTAGGAGTCCCCACATACATATTGCAATTTAATTTTATAGAGTTCCGTGCAACGAATTATATTGCATTTTGAGTTAAACACGGAAATGATATTGCTTGTTTTTTTTTTTTTCGTTTCCGTGCTCCATTTAATTAAGTTGCTTTTTTCATTCATAAATAAATATTTAATTTTTTTTAAAAATATAATTACACCCTCCGCCCTGTAATTTTTATATATATCTTTTTAACCTATCTCAAAATATTATTTATTTTCTTTTTTTAACATTATGATTTATTTAAAAATATATATTACACTCTTATTTAAATTTTTTTATTAAAAAAATCAAAACAGGACGAGAAACATAACAATGAAAGAAAACAATATGACGAACCGAGACAACAAACTTTTCCAATACATCTATACTAGTGTCCCACTCTTAGGAGCAAAAAAAATTAACCAATCTATTAATATTAATTTTTTAAAATTATTAATCATTAATCAGTCTATTATATTCGGTTAACAAATACATCAGTTTTGACTTTTCGATTTGGTTAACCATTAAAATTTATAACATAAAATTATATAAAAAATTAGATAAAATATAATTCAATTTTCAATATGTAAAGTAATTTAATGTAAAAATTACGAAACAAACATAATTTACTAGCTAAAATGCATGTTTTATAAATTATAACTAATATTATAAAATAGATTTGATATTTATTGAAAATTAATATGTTTGATTCTAATTCAAATAAAATTTTGGATTATAATGTAATTAAATGTTATTAAGTAAAATATAAATACCAATATATAATAAAGTATATTTATAAAAGTTAATTATATATTATATATAAATATTGTTATATAATTAAAGATAATGATATAATATAAATTTAATTTAAAGTATTATATAAATTTTATAAAAAAATATAAAAAATTAAAGTATAAAAATAAAAATATATTTTAAATTATTATTTTATATAAATTTTAGAGAAAAATAGAGAAAAATTGAATATATATATATCATCCCTACCCACTCTAACATTGGAAAATTGGAAATATCAGATAAAAAAATACAAGCTACAGAAGAAGGATAAAAATCCCAAACATAATAATAAAATAAAACTATCCTATCCAAGGGAGGAATGCAGCAGCTTTATCAAAATCCTTTTTGGCCGATGAAATGACAAAACCTGAAATTAGTCTTTAATAAAAATGCAATCTTCAGCAAGTTGACAAACTCAGAAAAATTAGAAGAATGATTTGTAATTAGCTGTTTAAAAACCTCCAATCTATCCATCTCAACCTCAATCTTGTCCACGTTAATAGCTTTTAGCGTCACGAAAGGATAACATGTCAGCCATTCTCGAGTCAAACAAAACTGGAAAGGAACCTGTCAATCCCGAAACAAACCCTCCATGATCATTGCGCAGGACAACACCATAACCCGTGGCATCTTCAGCTTGGAACGTGGCAGCATCTATATTGCACTTGAGCCAACCGGAGGCTGGACAGGCCCACTTGTTCGAACTGACCAGATATGTTGCCAAGAAGCAGCTTTTGCGAAGCTTGCTCTTAATTTCTTCCAATCCTGAACAAGTGAATCGACAAAAAAGACACAATAAATGAAGCATCATCATTCTTCTTTTGCCACGCAAAATTTAATACAGCAGCTAGCCAAGTTCCCTTGCCTTTAAAGCATTCCTAGAAACATGACCCGTAGTTTCATCCTGCCCACACTGTTCACAGTGACTGGAAATAGGAATACCTTTATTTCTAAGCAAGATCTTTCAACTTAGGTGAAAGATGAGTATTCCAAATCCTTAGCCAATTTCCATCTATAGCAAGAGAAGCAATATTAGTGAAATAATTCACCACAAACCTTGTACCGGGATTTGATTGAATACTTCCCCTTAGAACTATAACGCCCCATAAGCTCATTTTTGGGCGTACGAGTGCTAAGAAGAATTTTAAAAATCCTATTACCATCACGAGGAGCTAAAATGCCATGAATAAAGAGCTCTTTGAAATAAGATCACCAACAACTAAGTTTTCTATACCAGCTAAAGGAACCGAGTTGATGAAAACATTATCGTCATCATCAAGCTATGGGTCTTTAAAAATTCTGACAGAAGTACCATCCCCAGTCCTCCATCTAACCCCTTCTACAAGCAATTTCTTTGAAAAATGAATGCTCTTCCAAATAAAACAAGGATTAGATCCTCCTGAAAATTTAATAAAACCCTCATTATAGAATTATCTAGCTTTGAAAAACCTGCTAAGAAGAGAGCTAGGTTGAGAAAGAATTCTCCAACCTTGCTTACAAAGCATCGCCAGATTGAAACAGTGGAAGTGATGGAAGCCCATACCACCTAATTTTTTTTGGAACACACTTCTCCCAGTTTGCACAATATTCTTTTATTAATTGAAACTTAAATTCTTTTATGTTATATTATTAACCATAATATTTATAGTTTCAATAATATTTAATTTCTCATCCTATATTTAAAATGAATATAATAGGAAAGTCATAGAAAAAATTTTTTCTATTAGCCATAATAATTACAATTTCTTAGTATGTGAAAAATTAAAATGGATAAAAATTCTGGGATAGAAAAAATATTTACAATTGAATGTCCAATTACTAAGTAATATAATAATATATTTATTATTCCAACTCTCTACTTAATGCACGTTTGGTTTCCTGATTACCACATAAGATAACATAATATAATACATGCTAATGTAGGCACAATGCTTGCTAGAATTTTTAAAACCTAATATGAAGATAACATAATCTAACCGTAGTATTAGATGAAAGAGAGTAAAACGGAGTCTTTACTATTGGAGACCATTGGAATTTTGAATTTTTGTTATTTTTCATTTTTCAAGTCAATTTTTTACTTTAATTTTTTAATTAGCAATAATTAATTTATATTTTTATATTAGCAATTATTTAATTTAATAAAAAATAATTTAATTTTTAGTTTAATTAGCAACAATTTAATTTAATTAACAATCATTTAACTAGCAAAAATTTAACTTTTAATTTAACTAGAAATAATTTTAATTTAATCAACAATTTCATTAGCACTACTGTAATTTTTAATTTTTTAATTAGGAATAATTTAATTTTTAATTTAATTAGCAATAATTTATTGTATTATATTTTTAATTTTAAAAAATTAATATATTATGACATTACCCAATAAATAGTATAAAATATTGTAGACTTGTACTAGGGTTGTTCATGGATTGGGTTGGATAAAAAATTTAAAAAAAAAAACCCAACCCAAACCAATATACATGGTATGAGATGGTTTGTGACGGATTTTTTTATTGTAATTTATAATGATTTGTGGTGATTTTAAAATAATTTGAATATGATTTGAAGTAAATTAAATGATGTATTCATCAATTTTTTTTAAATTTAACTTATAAAATAAAATAATAAACAAAATAATAATTACATTAAATTATAAATTGCACTAAATTTAAAATACTATATATTAAATTTAAAACTAATAAATACTAAAATTTATATATAACAAGCATTGTTAGAGGTGACAAATGGATAAGTTGGGTGGATTTGGATTGGGTCATTAATGGATAGGTCACTAATGGATTGGATCATAAATGAATAAAAAAATATGGATCAATATCCAAATAAATTGGATGAATTTGAATTGATTAATGGGTTTAATGTAAATTATTATAAAATTATTACTTTTTGTAACTTATTTATTTAAATAAAAAAGATAATTCGTGCATTTTATTAAAAATCAATTTAAATTTATTAAATTAGAGAGATATTTGCTACAAATTAATGTCTCATTAATTTGTTAAAATTTCCCTTATTTTGTAATTAAAAGATGCATCGGCTAATTTCAACGAAGTATAAATTCCGTTGGTTTGAAACAATCCCAGTGTGAATCTAACAACTAATTATTATAGTACCTTTTTATGTTTGGAGGACGAAATTAATAATTAGGTAACTCGTGCGCTTATGTAATAATCTTTATTTTAATGATGATAGTAAAATATAAATATATATAACAATAATAATAATCTATATATAGAAGGGAGAGCGTTAATAATTATATATTTTTTATTTGTTTTCAAATTAACCTAAAAATATCCATAGTATATATAAAAATACAAAATCAAATGAAAACTTTTTTAAATTTAAATAACCTTATACGTTTTGATAATTAACAAACATAACATGAGTTTGATTCTAATAGAAGGTTGACAGTATTAATTGACTATTGAGAGGCAAAAATAGACTTATTTTATTCTATATATCTCAAGGTATTTATACAGAAAAATACATCTATTTAAGTACATAAAACTATTTAAGGAAAGTCAACTATAAAAGGAATATTACAGCTGTAATCAACTATACAAGAATATTACAGCTGTAATTCCTAATCAACTGCAATGCCATATATGTCAAGTCTCCCCCTCAAGTTGGTGCATAGATATCACACATGCCCAACTTGGATAATGATGCATAAAACTGACCACTAGCAACAGCGTGGGTCATCATGTCAGCTAGTTGATTTGCACTCTTGATGTAAGGAACCTCTATCATACCAGAATTCAGGTTATCCTTGATATAATTCCTATCAAGTTCAACATGCTTAGTTCGATCATGTTGTACCGGATTATTAGCTATCTCAATAGCTGCAGTGTTATCACAATAAAGTACCATAGGTTTCTTTGGACCAAATTCAAGTTCTTTTAAGAGAATTTTTAGCCAAGTAAGTTCTGTGGTTGCATGATGGAGAGCTTGATATTCAGCTTCGGCGCTAGACAATGACACCACATTCTGCTTCTTACTCCTTCAAGTCACCAAATTACCTCCAACAAATGACACATATCCTGAAGTTGACTTTCTATCTAATCTAGAGCCAACAAAGTCAGAATCTGTGTAACCCACAATATCTAAGTGCCCATGTTTGGAGAACATAATACCTTTGCCCGGAGAGGACTTCAGATAAGCCAGAATACGATTTACTGCATTCATGTGTCGATCACTTGGATTGTGCATAAACTGACTGACAACACTAACTGCATACGACAAATCGGGTCTAGTATGGGTTAAATAGATCAACTTTTCCACTAGTCTTTGATATCTCTCCTTGTTAGTTGGAACTTGATCAGGATAGATAGATAGATAGACCATGATTCACTTCAATGGGAGTATCTACAGGTTCACAGGCAGAATTCCCAGTTTCAGCTAAGAGATCTAAAATATACTTCCGTTGGGAGAGGAAAAGGCCTTGTTTGGACCGAGACACTTCAACACCCAAGAAATATTTTAGAGCCCCTAAGTCTTTCATCTCGAATTCCTTTGCCAAATAGCTTCGAAGCTTCTCTATCTCACTAGCATTACTACCTGTAACAATCATATCATCGACATAAACAATAAGCAAGGTAATATCATCATGATCTCTCTTATAAAACAGAGTGTGATCTGCTAAAGCTTGCTTAAAACCATACTCCTTCATAGAGTAACTCAACTTGCCAAACCATGCCCTTGGTGACTGTTTCAGTCCATACAACGCCTTTTTTAGCTTGCATACTTTACCTTCTTCTAATGAGAATCCTGGAGGAGGATCCATATACACCTCCTCTATCAAATCACCGTGGAGAAAAGCATTTTTCACATCAAACTGCCGTAATGTCCAGTCTTGATTGACCGCAAGAGATAAAATAACTCGAACGGTGTTCATCTTAGCCACAGGAGCAAAAGTCTCTTGATAGTCAATCACATAGGTTTGAGTGTAACCTTTGGCCACCAATCTAGCCTTGTACCTTTCAACTGTCCCATCTGACTTGTACTTCACTGTAAACACCCACTTGCAACCTACCGTCTTCTTTTCCGGTGGTAACTCAACCATCTCCCAAGTGGAATTCTTTTGGAGAGCATTCATTTCTTCTTCCATGGCAGCCTTCCACTTAGTATCTCCAAGGGCTTCCTGAAAATGACTAGGAATAGACACAGAAGACAACTGAAGAGCAAAAGCTAGATGAGTTTCTGACAAACGATGATAAGAGATAAAATCAGAAATGGGATAAGCGACATTAGAAGATGATTTGGAGAAGCCCAACCTATCAGATTCTTTACGTTCACGAAGGGGATATCTCCTACCATGATCGTAATCCGTAACTTGTGGATTCACAACAGCATTCTCTAATGTGACAAGGCTAGAATCAATATCTGAAGTTGAAATTTTAGGAGTGGGAACACATACCTCAGGATTTATAATAGAAGAGTCATCCGATGGCATGGTAACGTCATCAAGAAGGGCATTAGAATTAGGAGTCTCTTTTCTTCTTGTATACTTGTTTTGGAATAATTGAGCTGGTCTTTCGTTCTTTATATCCTCAAGTTCAGACTCAACTTCAATAGGACAAGTATCATCTAAAGATTCCTTATTCCCCACATCAAATGAATGCTCCCCCTTTCCTAACATCCATAACTTCTTCTCTGCTAACCATAATTGTTCCTCTTCCTTACTACTAATCTCCCCCTGAAGAGGAACCATAGATACATCTCCAGAGAAATAAGATACCTGTTCACAGAACTGAACATCCATGGAAACATAATATTTACCTGTCGGAGGATGAAAACATTTGTAACCCTTTTGAGAATTAGAGTAACCAAGGAAAACACACTTAAGAGCACGCGGATCAAGTTTATCCCTATATATAGAGTGCACATGAACATAACATACACAACCAAAAACCTTGGGGCAAAGATTTAGAGCAGAAGGGATAGAGTGAAATTTGGACAACATTCTCAAAGGAGTTTGGAAATCAATGATACGAGCAGGCATCCGATTAATAAGAAAGACAGCAGTCATGACAGCCTCAGCCCAAAAACGTTTAGGAACATGCATAGTAAAGCTTAAAGCCCTAGCAACCTCAAGGATGTGACGATTCTTACGTTCTGCTATACCATTTTGTTGAGGTGTATAAGCACAGGTGGTTTGGTGGAGGATGCCGTGTTCTAGGAAGAAATTAGTGAGAGACTGATTAACAAACTCACGACCATTGTCAGAATGAAAGACTCGAACCTGAGTATGAAACTGTGTGACAATCATTTTACAAAATTGAGGAATCAAATGTATAACATCATTTTTAGATTTCATCAAATAGACCCAACTCACTCTAGTACAATCATCAATAAAAGACACAAAGTATTTGTGACCCGAAGCAGATGGAGTAGAAAAAGGACCCCACACATCAGTATAAACACATGAAAAAGGAATAGAACTTTTATTGAGACTGGTTTTGAAAGAAACACGATGGTTTTTTGCATAAATGCATTGTTCACACTTTAAACTAGAGGGAGTAACATTGCGAAATAACTTGGGGAATAAATGTTCTAAATAAGTACAAGATGGATGTCCTAATCGACAGTGCCATAAAAGAATCTTTTCTCTATCAAATGTCTCTCTCTCTACTTGAAGGCCATGACTATGTTCAGATTTAAACTCCTTAACCCCCTCCAAGTAATAAAGGCCGCCTCTTTCCTTACCAATGCCAATCGTCATCTTCGTATGATTGTCCTGAAATACACAGTGAGAAGAATTAAACGTTACAGAACAATTGAGACTTTTTGTAATCTTACTAATGGAAAGAAGATTATTAGAGAGGGCGGGTGCAAGTAAAACGGATGACATAGAGAGTGTAGGAGAGACTGAAACATTCCCAACCCCGGTAATGGGCATAGAATTCCCATTAGCAACCTGTACAGACTTAACAGTAGACGACATGAGAGAGGTAAGTATAGAAGAATTACTAGTCATATGGTCAGTAGCCCCTGAATCAATAACCCAAGTGTTAGAAGCAATATAAGCACATGTCAAACTAGACTTACTTGCTTGAGATGACACTTGAGAGACATGAGAAGCAGAAGGTAGAGAAGTATTAGCAATAGCTATCTGAGCAGATTTTTTGTTTTTCTTCTCAGCTTGCTTAAGTTTATACCACTCCGGATAACCATGCTTCTTCCAACAAACGTCTACTGTATGTCGGTTGCTGTTGCAATAGGTGCAGAAGCGAGAATTAGAGGTGACAGAATCCATAGAGGCAGTCTGAGGAGTGCTCTTTTGGACAGCCAGAGCTGATGCCTCAGAATGAGTTTCTGATCCCATGGTGACTTGTCTCTACACTTCGCGACGAACTAAAGAATAAGCTTCCTCCAGGCTGGGTAAAGGTGAAGTAGCCAAAATACGACTACAAACTTGATCCAAATTGTAGTCAAGACCTGCAAGAAACATATAGATTCGATCTTCAGCAATACGCTGCCTCTGTTTCTCAATATCAGCAGCACATATCATGTCATTGGGCCTTCGATAATCAAGTTCCATGAAAATTGAATTCAACTCATTGTAGTATTCCGCTAGAGGTCTGCCAGCCTGACACAATTGAAAGGATTTTTTCATCAGTTCATAGACTTGAGAAGAGTCTGAAACATCAAGATAGCTCCTCTTAACTGCATCCCAAACTGCTTTAGATGTCCCACACTGCACAAAGTGTGACATCAGATTATCAGTCATGGAATTAATTAGCCAAGACTTGACAAGAGCATCTTCAGCTTCCCATTCGTCATAGCCTGGTTCATCCTCTGCAGGAGCAGCCTTTCTTCCAGTAATATAACCCTTCTTCTTTCTGCCAGCAATATGCATCTCAAGAATCTTGGACCAAACACGATAGTTAGTACCATCCAACTTGATATGGATTGGAGAAGATGTTTCATGAATAGTCACAGTAGGAAGGTTTTTTCCATCTGGATTTTTGCTATCCGAAATCTCATTATCAGTTTTAGGAGACATTGAAACGGCTAAGGTTTGAACAAAAGAAAGGCAGCGGCTAGGGTTTGAACAAAAGAAAGGCAGCGGAAGAAATTTTCTTTTGCTCTGATACCAAATTGACTATTGAGAGGCAAAAATAGACTTATTTTATTCTATATATCTCAAGGTATTTATACAGAAAAATACATCTATTTAAGTACATAAAACTATTTAAGGAAAGTCAACTATAAAAGAATATTACAGCTGTAATTCCTAATCAACTGCAAAGTCATATATGTCAAGTGTATTAAACTGCAAAATTATTCATGTTACCGTTAAATGACATTATTTTCTTTATCACCATTAAGACAAAACCACCCGACCAAGAAATTAATTTACTTAATTGAAAATATCAGAAGAATGAGAAGTAGTAACAATGGTAGCAATGAGAGAAAGAACATATATTAGGTAAAATATTCTTTTAATATTCAATGGGTTGGAAAGTGAAATGGATTAATTTTGGGTTGATCCAATGGGTATTGAGTTGAATTGAGTTAAAAATAAAATTGATCAGTTTTGAGTTGATCTAGTGGGTATTCATTTGGATTGAATTGAATTTGGATCAATTTTTTCGGATAAATTTGGGTTGACCCATAGGTTGGGTCAATTTTGCTAGTTCTAAGCATTGTTGTGAAATATAATATTATCAATCAAATATCCAATAAAACAATTACAAGATATGATAAAATATATTTAGCACAAAAATGCTAACAGATGTTAATGCCTCTGGATTCCTTTTATCTATGATAAATCTTCATTTTCAACCTTCATTGATGAGGTTGGATTGCTTTTATCCATAATAAATCTGTAATAAAATAAATACTTAAGATATTTAATATTCATGTTCATGCAATTACAGCAAATGCAAACAATGACAGGGGAAGTGGACTACAGAATTAAATTCCTTGTTACTTTCTTTGAACAGCCAACAAATTTCGTAAAATGAATGCTAAGAAATAAAATTACAATTAAGCTTACAACACTATAAAAAAAAATGTAGAATAGCGACGAAAATTAGCGATAATAATAAAATCGTTGCTAAATGCACTATATAGTGATAACATTACGACAAAAAATGAATTTCGTCGTAAATATTGAAAAAGTTGGTAGAAAAACAAATATTGCGACAAATTAGTGAGAACAAAATCTTGTTGTTGCTTATATCACGTGCCAAAATTAGCGAGAACAGGATCTTGCAAGATATGAATACAAAGGAAGTGGGAACTAATAGCTTCTCTTTTACAATTGCACATTTTCCTCAAACTTCAAAGAACTAATACTATGAAAAATTACCTCTGCAATAACGTTGATGTTGTGCTTTAGAATCTGGTATACATCCTTAAGCATGTTAAAGGCTTCAAAACATCTAAATGCTGCATTTTTATCAGATAGTAATAGTCTATCACAAATATAAGTCATTTTCAATAATAAAACTTCAGAGCACTCATAACATAGTAATTGATTTGAACATGCAGAACGTCTCAACTCTTACACAAATTTTAGTAACTTAACTTTGCCAATAATGCATTCATATCACTATAACAAATTTTCTCAATACATAAAAATTACATGGAACAAGTTTTCTTAGCAAGTAATATTTCCATTTGCTAACAGGTAATTCTCCATTTTTAAATTATAATAGAGATTACACTCCTAATGATGCGCTTTCCTTGAATACCAAAGGCTCCTATTTCTTACCACTTCAAGAATTTCAAGATAAAATATACTATTCATTCTTATGAAACTAAAATTTTGGTCAAACCTATCATCTGCTACCACAGTTTTATGCCTAAGGAACTCGCACTCTTATCAACCTAAGAAGAGATCTACAGAGTCCCCATATTTCTACTCTCCCGTTTATTTGCAGCCAGTATGTCATTGTCAACTTTAAACCATTTCTTAAATTGCTTGTGGCCATTCATCATGGTTCAGATCTTCACCAAGGGCAAACAAGTGCCATTTGTTCATAGTATTATAACTTTTAAGATCAATGTATTCCAAATTTAACCCAAGATCATCTAAATGTGCGGATTAATTGATTAATTGAATTAGAGAGAGAAAACGGAAAAGAAAAAGAAAGCTTAGAATCATACATACAAGAAAACAGTATTTCAGGTGGTCCGCAACGGAAGCTCTACGCGGTGGCCGTCCATGGAAGCTTCAGTGATGGTTTGGGTGAGAAAAGAAAACAGAGTGTAAGAGGAAGGGAACTGTTGAACAGAAGCTGAGAAGAATTGAGAGACGATCTAGGGCATAACCCAACATAATTAGAATAACCCAACCTTTCTTTCATTTAAAATGGAAAATATAACCCAACCCGACCATTAAACCCACCTAAACTGCATTTTGAATTGATCGGATCGGTCGATTTATCAAAAAATATGAACAGTTCTAACTTGTACATATTTGCACCAAATACTGCATATAATAATACATACTAACACTATAAGCTAATCTAAAAATACTCTCTAATACTTTGTTCAATTTTCAAAATTGAAAGCACTATTCAAAAATTTATATTTTCAACTAATTTTTTCATTAATCACTCTATTTTGGAATGACAAATAGTAAAATAGTAGAGTAACTAATGAATTTTGATAAAATATGGAAAGTGGACACATAAATATCCAGGGAAAAAGTATTTTATTAGCATTTAATGGCAACTGCAATTGCTGGTAAAAAACTGACGTGAAAAAAATAAGCATAATAACCCATTCAACAGCAACAAGTTGGATTTCATACCTGCCAATACCCAAATTTAGGTATAACTGAATTTATTTTTATAATTCATTTTAATATCTAAGTTTTATAACTTATATTTATCAATTATATAAAGCGATTCCACTTCAAAAAGAAAAATATTGCTTCGGAATTGACTTCAGTGACGGATAAAATTGTAAACAAAGTGATCCCAACAGGAATATCTCGTGTTTGGGTGGCTTTCAATTGGCGATTGATACCTACGAAAGGATGAATATAACAAAAGGATTTAGATTGTGAATCTCACATGTGTAAAGCTTGTGTCACTCCCACTATGAAAGCCGAGGGTCCTGCAGTACCTTCATTTCAGCTTCTCCATATTTGTTTTTCTTTTTGAAATCTTGAAAGAGAACATGGTACATCTTTGAAAGACTTAAAACATTGAAATTAATCTCTAAGGTGACATGCAAACAAAATTAAACAAAAATATAAAAATCCAACAGTTAACCAGAGACAAGGTTGAAGTTTGCTAACTAATATGAGCTAGCTATTGGCAATGGGGAAGTAGAGCATATTGTTAAAAGTAGCTGATCGCCCACTGACTTCACCACCGAACATACAGAATCCTCATGGAGATGGAGAGATCTTGCATCAAGAACATCCTACACAATGATGGGACATCACTACACAACTGCGAGAGATGAAGCCAGAAGACTGATTCTGCATAGCTAGTCAATCTCCACTAGCTAATTTCTATATGCAGTTTTGCATGCTCTGCCACTATATGCATACTCAAGGAGGCCCCATCATTTACTTGCATCAGAACGTCCTTCAAAACTCATATACAGGAAATTAGGAACAGAATTTCTCTATTTGTTCAAAAATTTGATCAAACACACATCAGGTTGTCAGCCTACCACCTCATCATGACAGCTTAAGGATAGAGGACAGAGATCAATTCTGATGCCACTTCACGGAATGAATTCCACTTGGAACTTCAACAATATCGCAGAACCAGTGTATATGACACCATATATACAACACAATCCTCTACTATTGGCTACCGAAAGTTGCATCTGGTTATTCATGATGATTGATGCCTGAAAAAATCAGCACCATCCTCAACATCATCAGTTTTGATGCTTCCATTTTGAGCCACTAGTATTCTGTACACTCGCTTTGAACAAATCCGGCCCACTCTTCTTTCACCACCAAGTAAACCTTCTGTAGGCAAGTCCTCAAGAAGGAACTCCTTTTCATGCACCTGCCATGTGATTGACAGAGAAATGTGTCTTACAGTAATAATGCTAAATCTTTCAGAGGAAACACACACACACACAAGCGCACAAATATATATATATATTCCATGACCACACTCTTCATAACAAATATCACGTACAATCAGATACAAGAGCATAGAAGCATCTTTATTCAGATAAAATCAAAGCAGGATTCATTTCCATCCATGTAAAGCATTTTATAGGATAGCAGCCTTCATCCAAGTTTAAGATATACTGAAGAATCATAGCTGATGCCATAACACACCATGGATGTGAACAGCAACAACAAAGCCTTAATCCTATGCTTAATACGATCGGCTATATGAATTCTCTATCTCCAAATTCTTGTCTAAAGCTAAATCCATTTCAATATCTACTCACTGCAGATCCTTAGACACTATTTCTCTCCACATAATCCCAAGCTTACATTACCTTCTTCCTACATTCTACAATTAAACTATCATATTTCCAAACTACGGCACCTTTGGGATCACAATAGCGCATGTCCAAACCATCTAAAATGTCCTTCTCTTACTTTGTCCCCAGCAGGCACTATTTGCACAACATGATAGATGTTTAAAAAAAATAGAAAGAGAGAGAGTTAAATCTGTAAGAAATCCAAAGTTATATTTAATTAAGTAGGAAGTCATACCATTATGCTTAGACAACTTCAACCCTATATTTCCAAAGTTTCATGGGTCCCCTCTTGCATAAGCATAAAAAATTAAAGTCGCTATTTGTCTGTATGTGACAATTTTATGCTATATTTGTCAATTTGCTATAGCAATTTTATGCAATAGTTGTCAAGTTGCTCTATGTATTGGTACCCATATTTTTGGTACACCCTAAATGGTGCCATAGCAGATGGATAGGATCTGAATTTCTTCAAAAATGTATGGGGCTCAAAGTAATTGAAAGGTTAAAGAGCAAAAAATATACCTAACAATAGGAAAAATGAACTACCAAAGTCCTTGTCCTTTTCATGGTGAATTAGATGATCTTTAAGACTTTCGGAGTGCAGAATTACTTTTGCAAGATAGCAATTTTCCAAGCCACTAACTTCAGTAAGACAAATTCCCCCCTACTCTAGCCCTAACTGTTACTTGAAAATCCTATCTAGATTGATTCAATGTGATAAGTTCATTCTGATCAGCAATGAAGCCATTCTAACCACTATGAAGGTAAGATGCACCCATGGGGAAAAGTGTTGCAACTGTATGAAAATGTGTAATAAGCCACTAAAAGGTGGTCATATCAATAATCAACAGAAAAATATAAAAAACATTCTCCTCACCCTTACCGATATACTAGGGTCCATGTAAACACACAAAAGAGATTTCATGGTCGGATACTTCTTCCATATAGCAACAGCAAATCGCGGCTGCACCTTTGGGATTGATATCAAAACTTTTAACCTAAAATTAAAAAGGAAATCACAAAAGATTTATTCACATGATTTTTTACCATTCCTTGGATAGAGTTCCACATGAGTTTCATATAGTTGGTGGAATTCAAATAGAGGAATTCAATTTCTCCATAACTCAACAATGATAATTGAAATCATCATCTCCTCCAGATTGTTAATTAATCATATAGTGATTGCATATATGCAGTTTTCTATGATCTTATGATGTGTTATATAATAATTGGCCCTCTTGACTTATGAGCTTAATTTTTAAATTAGATGGTTCAAGACAAATAACAGATTATCAAACAACCTACTGAGGAAAGATAAAAAAAACTTTATATGCAATGTAATAATGAAGTACCTCTTTGAGAGAGGATATATTCAATTTCTCTTGCTTTCTGCTAAAGGTAAAAAAACTTTATATGCAATGTAATAATGAAGTACCTCTTTGAGAGAGGATATATTCAATTTCTCTTGCTTTCTGCTCATTCAAGTTTTCTTCATAATTTTTCTCTATTCCAATTTAGATTTCACATTTTTTTTATAGACTTTAAATTTCTATTATATCTCTTTCTAGTTGGGAAAGGGAAAAGGGGAATACAGTTAGAACTTAAAATTTCTCCATGCTTCATTCAAGTGACCGAAAAAATAAATGTTTCAGGTACAAAAAATTAGTATTTCAGGATGCATTTAAAAAGTAGCATATATGTAAAATGCTCACATATGACATAATTTTCACAATATAGAAACTCCAAACAGAAAGAACGTATGAATTTAGTGGTAAAGGAAAAATCAAAACACTACTGATAAAAGAAAAACTAATGGTTATCATAAATAGTATTTTATGGATTTTTAAAACGTCGCAAAATTAATGAATAATCTGAAAACATATCATTAGAAACATTATTGCTCACCATGGACTTTTCTTTATTAAATTCCTGTCAGTTGAGTCCTTTGGGATCAGGGACCCATTAGCATTCACTGATAGTCGCGTTAACTTATTTCTGCACTTAACAAAACATCTAATAGATTCAGAAAATTGGTTTGCCAAGTCATAAAAAAATCACCCAGAGGGTTACAGATTTTTATTTAGCATAAAAAATGCTTCTGATGTCAATCCTTATTGCAAGTAAAAATGGAAATATTCAGAACCTGAATTGGCAAGATGCCAAGCTGCATGTCAAACCAACAACATGTTCAGCAAGTTCAGCTTCATCTATACAATTCCTATAATGAACTTTGACAAAATGAGTGGTCAATTTAGCCAACACCTGCAGGAAAAAAGTCCAGACATCATGACTAACCACTTCAAAAGTCTACAATTGCATACTGAAACCCTTAAAATCCTCTGAGTATTAAGTTGGTGGTAGGACCTCTTCAATAGGTGGACGTTTCCAACCATTATCATTTACTGGGTTCTTGTACTGTTCCTTTTCCCTAAAAGTTGCCAATATGCGCGTTCAAATTTAATGCAATAGTAAATAGTCAAAGAACAAATACGGAAAAATCATCTACAAAGGCAAATTTAGGAGTAGAATCTCTTTAACTATAATTTGCCAGGTTCCTGCACATAATTTCCAATACATCAAGTGAAAAGACATGCACAAGAAAACATAGAATGTGATTCACATTAAATTTTATAATGCTAACTAACACATAATTTGACCCAAAAAAATAACTAACATATAATCACAGCTGCACAAAATTGAATATCTTCTCCAGGATCTGGCAAAGACTAAGGTACACATTAGACTAAAAGTTACACGCAAACAAAGAGCATAACGGATGAAAATCAACAGTAACTTTCTAGATGAAATGTGCACATCAAGTAGCAGTCAATGTCAGAAATCTAAGAAGTTAACATACAACTCCAGTTCATCTAATATCAATGGGAAACTATGAAGAACTTTAAGAGTTCAAAAGCGAGTGATTAGAGCATAAGCGTGTGTCCATTTGTATGTGTTAGCAAGCAAATGAAAGAGAAAGAGAGAGAGAGAATAAATATACTAGAATTTGAAAAGAATATAGTCCACAATTATGAAATGTCCACAATTTTAAATTTGTTGCCAAAGTTGGCATTTTCTAAGTCATTGCAAGAAAAACTAGTTGACTAAAAATAAGTGAACCTCAAAAAATTAATCCACATAGCAACATGAATAGTAAAACTAAAATACATAAGAGTAAGGATAGACCCCTAATAGAATTTATTATAACCCTGCATGAGCAATTATACAGTATCTCATCCTAAATTTTGATATTTAGATATTGACTTTTGCAAATGTAATAGTTTTGAAAAACAACAGTCGTCGGGTTTTCTTTCTTTGTAAAGCAAAATGAATAAACATAGCAAACCAATCAACATGTTGCCCCAACACTGAATAATGTTATGTACTTTGTGAATAGGATCGAGTCACAGGGCAATGAACAGGAAATTCCAACAGAATAGATTTCCCTTTCATCTGGTTTTTATTATTCGATTGACCTATTTTGAGTAGTAACTCAAGCTCATCAAAGGAGCTTGAAACTTTGGACCTCGTTAGGAGAGAGTTCTAGATCTTTGTAATTTTAATCAAATTGTGGCTTAGGGTTTTAATGATACTCTTGTCCTTTAAATAGGAATAGTCTTGTTACAATAATAGGAAAGCCATAAATTAGGTCTTTTAAAAGGATCATAATGCAAAAGGAAATAACAATCTGAAATTCAAATAACAAAGGAATTTAATCCCTACAAGATAGGCAAATCTAGTCATTAAAATAGGCTCAACCCAAAAAGTGCACCATTACTCCGCCAAACATTCCTGAAATTAGCACAAACAATTCCCGAAATTAGCACAAACAATTCCCGACAGAACCTGTTTGTCTCAAAGTGACTAATTCTCCTTAGGGATTGCTGCATTCTGGAGGTCCAAATTGAAGAGAGCAATAATTTTTGAATTCTGTCCAATCTACAGTAGGATTCTCTATTTCGAACTGATGGTACCAGTATGGTGCTTCATCTAACATGTTAAAGGCTGCTAGCCTCACCTTATTTGCGTCACTTGTATGCTGATTAGAGAAAAATTTTTCACATTGATGCAACCAAATCATTGGGTCTTCAGTGCCGTCAAAGGTTCGAAAATGAAGTTGTGTACCTGAGTACCGCTCCATTTCTTGGAGTAACTCCTCCCAGCCGATGTCCCACAATATCTCCTCCTGGTGGTTGAACTGCTATGCGATTGACCAGCGGGTGATACTGCTGTTAGCAGTAGCTTCCCCTTCTCCATTCTGTGACCAGTTCAGGCCGGAAAGAATTTCTTAGCAATTGTTCTTGTAATTGCAATGAGAACTGTTTTGGTTGATTGTCCAATCAAGTTTCAAGCTTGTTAATCCTAGCTTCTGTTACCACACATTCCTCTCGTAATATTGACCGGATTTCATCGCCCATTGTGGTAGGAGCTAATACTAAATTGTTATGAACTTGTCAATAGAATTGAGCCATTGGGTGATGAACAGGAAAGTCTAACAAAATGGATTTCCCATTCGTCTTGTTCTTACAGCTTGATTGACCTATTTTGGGTAGTAACTTAAGCTCATCAAAGGGAGTTTGAAATGTTGGACCTCCTTAGGAGGGAGTTCCAGATCTCTGTAATTTTAATCAAATTATGGGTTAGGATTTTATTGATACCCGTGTCCTTTAAATAGGACTAGTCTTATTACACTAATAGGAAATGTATAGATTAGGTCCTTAAAGGACAATATGACAAATGAAATAACAATCTGAAATTCAAATAATAAGGAATCTAATCCTTAGAAGATAGGCAAATCTAATCCCTAAAAGACCCAACCCTAGAACCGTAACAAATAACTACTTCCTGAAAAAAACGTGCAATCCTAGCAATCCTCAAAATGCCATTGAATTACTCCTTTTATAAGGACCTCTTCCAAGTTGAAACAAATTTCAGCTCATCCTTATCTACCAAATTATGCAAATCAAGATTAAATAGGAGGAATTTCAGGCAAAAGCCCAATTGGAGCCAAAACTCAATTGAAGCTGAAACAATGCGGTATTAAGTAACGAAAATAAGCAACAGTCTGACACAAAATGGTGACTATAGTATTTCTTACCTTTTATTGATGTATGCCATCAGTCTATTTGTCAGATAGCACACTGTATAAGTCGAATAATAGCTTTGAACTCTTGAAACATGATCAAGAAGTGATTTATTGATAACAAGATTACAGAATTCCTCTGCCTCATACACAAGTAACACATATCGTATCTCGGTGCCTTTGGGAGAAAGCTGCAATAAAATTTAAAAAGAAATTGAATATTTTAAAACATAATAACAGGAAACAGGCATCCTTAACAAACTATCCAATATCTTTGTCAAAAAAGAAAAAGAAAAAAAGAAGAAGAAAAAGAAGAAGATCCCAATCCAGATGTGAACTTATAGATACAATGCAACTGCAAAATAACATATTGTCTACAATGTCATGAAGTACCTCTGAAAGATGTTCTGGAACACTCATGGTCCACACAATAGACTTTTCAATTGGATTGGACGTTATGCGATATGCAAGGCCTTTTTCAGCAAACCTATTAAGCAAATGCCCTGTAATAGTATGTAGAATAAGCAAGAAAAAGGTATTAGAATGAGAAATATGCTGAAACTGAAACAGAGAAATTAATGAAAAAGAAAAACTCACCCCCAATGGACCTCTGTTCAACTACTTTAGCATCAATTTCAGCAACAATAGATTTTACAGAAAACTTCCCTGTTTCCCACTTTTGTTTTTCCTTATCCAATTTTTTCAGTTCTGCAGCTTGAGCCTTCAGAGCTGCTTTCTGCAGCTTTTCTTGCTGTACAAAAGAATCCAGTTAGCTAATTTTCTGTATAATGTGATAAGTCCAATATAATCATCAAGACACTTACTTCTTTCTTAAGCTTTTTTTCTTCCATTGACCGAGTCCTTTCCTCTTTTGTCAACTTTTTCTTCCCCGTCACTTTGTTTGAGCTACTTTTCTTTTCCAAGTTGCTGATTCTTTTCTGTTCTATAGTGTTACTCCTCTCCTCCATGCTAAAATTTTCTTTATCAGGATCATCAGTTATCTGATTCAGCATCAATAAATCAAAATCAAAATCTAGATCCAGTGGTTATTGTAAAGGAACAAGTAAAGCATAACAGGAATGTCTCGGATTATAAAAGTTCATAACTCTGAGAAAGGAAATTACATGCTTTGAATAACTGATCTTGTGCCACAAGCATGATTTCACTGTTTTGTAAGGGTATCAATAAGTCATCATGAAAAGTATGAATTTCTGCTGTAGTTCTATTACAAAAAAGGGCGTACCCAGCCCATTAGGATCCTTGCTTTGTGAAGATTAGGGGAGGGCCATCTACCATACAACCATCAATTTAGTGTAAATTTACTGATCTTTATTAATTTCAAAACCCATTGATGCATAACCTTTGCAGCCACGTTCACAATTTAAGATGGAATATTTACATTTCACACATGAAATGATCTTTACACGTCTCATAAACCCGAACAAAATTTGTAAAACTTTGTAAGATTTCATTTTTCTAAAAACATATACATTACACTTCTTCACTTAAACCCCCAAATTGAGAGCCATAATATAAATGCTTAGGGCTAATTACAAAATAACTTCCAACCTTCCACTCATTTTTCAATTTAGTTGCCAAACTGAAAACTTACAATTTGACATTGAACCTTTAGTTATATTTCAAATTAGGAATTTTGTTAAAAATTCCATCCAAAACTAATGGAATATTACAGAATATTCCATGCATCGCAGGAATATTTTATTAGTTTTGGATGGAATTTTTAACAAGGTAACTAGTTTGAAATAACTAAAGGTTTGGTGTTAAGTGTAAGATTTTTTTTTTTTTGGAAATTAAATTGAAAAATATTTGAAAGTTCACAAAAAAGACTTGCTAGCATCAAACCGAGGATTACAGTTGCATCAAACAGCACAAAGCACAATAGAAGTTTATGAAATTTCAAAATGTCATCATCATTTTAAAAATAATAATCATATCATACATAAACAACTGCACAATGAAGAAATAGCATGTCAACAACATTATCGTGATAGAATGAGAATGCTGAAAAATATGTACACAAACAAAAAGATGAATGGGGATAAGGAAAGAATACATCTGTATGTATGTGAAAAATTTACACATTTAAAGCTAAGAAAAGGAAGGTTAAGATGGTTTCAACACATGCATTGTTCACCCACAAAATGTCTCAATATAGAAAGATGAACACTTTGAAGCAGCAGAAGAAAAGATATAGATGAGGAAGTCTAAGGTTCCGTGGTTAGCATTAGTGAAAATGACTTGGCAGCTCTATATCTTTTTGAAGATGTAGACAACCTGAACTAATTTTAGATAAGTCTTGGTTGAATTGAGCCTCCATCATCCCCAAATTAAAGCAATATTAAGACATTATTTATATTTCAGGTGATCCATAAAAACTTTTCCTTCAAACAAGGAGGATTCAGTAGCCTAGCTGGCTAATATGCCAAACATATGGAGTCATCTGTGAAATGCCTAATGTTTCACGCTTTTCTTTCTAACAAGAGAAGAAAGCAGCAAATAAAAGAATGAAAGGGGGAAGACATACAAATGTAAAATATTATTATAAATTATTTTTAAGTAAAAACCCCATCAGTTTCTTTTCTACCAGTAAACTACTCCTGCACAAGAAAGTAATATTGTTCTTGTGCCTATTTTCAAGTACATGTTTCAATAGATTAGAAATGATAAGTATAACGTTGTCAGTATTGTTCTAATGAAAACTTACCTGATTGATATTGTTTTGCAACAAAACTGATCGGGAAGCATTGTCGTCAGATTGCTGGTTTAGATGATCATCCCCTGATACCATATTTTTATTTCAGTTGATATAGCAGAAAATGGATCCAGGTAATGGGGCTGATTTCTTTTCCATTTACAAGGACAAAAAAATGAGTATCAGGCAGGAAAAATTATCTAGATGCTACACTAGCATACCAAGGAAATCCATGGAACAAAAGATTTTAGAACTCCATCCCATCTTATCTTCCTCATCATCACTATCCTGCATTGCTTTTTTGTTCGTTTTCATCGCATAATCACCTTCTGGCTCATCATTTTCGGATTCCAGACAAACGAGTCCAATATTTCCTTTGAAAACGAAAGGACAAGAAGCCAATTAATTAAGAGAAATAAACTGTAATACTTAAAACTAATTTAATAATGACAATATTTAAATAAATGAATAAATAAAAATTAAAGCACACAGTCAGAGGCCTATGCTAAGAACAAGTATCCAACTGCAAAATACATGGCATTTCAATTCAATTTGGATTTCAAGCACAGCCCCAATCAACTGTTGAAGTCATAAAGAAAAAACATACAAACAAAATTATATTTTTTCCTAAATAAAACAACCAGTAGCGCTTCTATATGAACAAAATAGAAGAAGCATAGAGCCGGTAATGGCGGAATTCAGTTATTAGAGTAATGCTGAAATCCAGAGACACAGACACTGGTAAGCAGGAATTCCAAAAATAATTCAGGACAACAAGCAGTATGTGTGGTTCACCCAAATCGACGTACGCAATGAGCTCTCTGTAAAACCTAATTTTGCGATAAAGCGTCGCTAGCAGTCAATCACCCTAGCAAATGACAATTAAAAAAAAAAAAGCAATGCCTGATAAGATGCGAAGCATTAAGAATGCCCAAAGCAAACAAAGCTGAAGCCAACCTGAGAGATTTTGATCAGATTCGGAAACCCTAATTTGGGAAGTCGTGGAACGCAAAGTGCATTTAACAATGGAGAGATCAGACATTGGAGTCTCCGCGACGAAAGAGGGAGTGGAGGAGGTAGGCGGTGGTTTCTGAGGGGTGGGATCGTCGTCGAGCACAAAGATAGGAGGGAGAAGGCCAAGTTGAGTTCTGGGTTTTTTGGAGAGAGATGGAAGTGGAGTCCTTTCGTCATCTGAAAGGATGATTGGATCGGACATTTCCCCACAAAGTACAAAGGAGAGAGAGAGAGAGAGACACCGAGTGAACGGAGCTCCACTCAGTATTTGATTCGTCTTCGAATAAGCGCGGGATTGGGGAAGAAGGACTATGTTTGGTTACAAGGATACCTGGACGCTGCAGTATGGATTTGAATTGCCTCTAACTTTATGTATGTCCAAATGAATTGGACAAATTTAAATGGATGTATAAATTTAATATATGTCAATTTATTTCTCATTAACTCATCTATTTTTTTTTATTTTTTTATCAAAATTATTTTAAAAATTATAAATATTATAATTAAAATATTTTTAAAATTTTGAGTCAATCGAAATTCGTTTCAATAGATTTTAGGATACCAAAACATTTTCGATCGGTTTAAAAATTCTAAATTTTAATAGTATCCAAAAATTTATGTTTTACTTCTGAAAATTAATATTTATTATTATAAAATATTTCATATGATCGAAATAATTTTTAAAAGTTCGTGAAATATTTTCAAGCTTGTCAAAATTAGTTTGACTCATTTTCAGTACCATGACTTATTTTTATTTTTTTTACTTTTAGATGACTATTTGACTTCAATTTCAGTTCAAATTATATTATCGGACTCTTCATGAATTGTATTTTCTAATAGCACCATAAAATTTTTCTGAATCTTGATGGATCCAGGGTGGCATTATTCACCATTTGTGTCATTATTCACCATCAAAATGTATTATTCATGCTGGTAGTGGTTTTAGGACGTTACAAAAGGCGAGGATGAAAGAGACAAACAATTTTGAAAGAGAGAGAGGAGAGAAATAGACAGAGTGAAAGGGGGAGGCCTATTGGATCCAGATGGATCACATGTAATCCAGATGTAGATCGATTTATTTGATCTATTTTTTAATAAAATTAACACTTTTATACAATAAATTGATATAAAAATAGTGTAATAAAAAATATTATTTCAAATATATTGGATAATCCAAATGGATCGGATGGTCTAGATGGATCATATTGTAGTCCAAATGAATCGCATGTAGCACAGATGTGTATCAACTTATTTGACCTATTTTTTAAATAAAATTAATACTTTTATACAATAATGTGATACAAAAAATTTTGCAATAAAAAATATTAGTCCAAATATATTGGATAGCCCAAATGGATTGGGTGGTCCAGATAGATTGTATACAATCCAGCTGTGGATCAACTTTTTGATATTTTTTTAATGAAATTAATAATTTTGTACAATAACATGATGAAAAAATATTGCAATAAAAAAATATTAATTCAAATGTATTGGATAACCCAAATGGATCAATTGGTCCAAATGGATTGTATATAGTGCAAATATAAATCAATCTATTTGACCCATTTTTAATGAAATTAACCATTAATATAATATAATATTAAAATTACTATAGTAAAAAAACATGAAGGTCCAACACAGATCATTTTTATGTTGGCCCAATAGGCATCATAGGCAGACCCACTAGGCATTTTGTAGGAGGCTCATTGGGTATCATGATCAACTCCAAACAGGTCACATATTTAGGGGATCGTTTTTGAATTGATCTGATGAGCATTTTTTTGGTTTGATTGGATTTGGATCATTTTTTGGATAAATTTACGTGCAATTTTGGATTTGGACCAAATTTGCTAGGCTTGATCTTTTTGTTAATTTTTTTGTTTCTATTAATTTCTTTTTTTACATACATAAGGGTAAAAAATATATAACTAATGCTTTTTAAAATTTGAAAAATGTCACTTTTGGAATAAAATATCTCTTAAAAATTATCAACGGAAGAAAGAAATATATTTCATAAGATAATATATAGTTTAAATTCATTTTTTCTAAAATAAATTGAATTAAAGATTAATTATAATATGATCAAACTATTTTTGAATGCCTGTCTGAGCCTCGTGAGATTTTGAAATTAGGCTTTCATTTTGATTCTTACCCAAAAACTAACTTTAGAAACCTAGAAACTCCATTCTAATCTTCCAAAAACTCTAAAATGATAACTGAATTTCTAAGTGAATAGGATTCTAATAAGTAAAGCCTAGGATTTTTTATAGAACTAAGACTTTCTGCAAGCCCACATTCAATCCTCACTATTTTTGTTATAAATGTAATAATTTAATTTTATATTTTATTTCTTTTAATGTTAGACAATTTTATAATTTTTTAAATTTTTAAAAACTATAAAATTTTTATGATTCTTGTGATTTTTGTAAAAGGGTTGTAATTTTCAAAAGAATAAAAAGGATAATTTGGGTATAAAAGGGATTTTGTGTGATATATATATATTAATGGATAAAAGGCCAATCTCAAAAAGCAAGCCAAAGCCTAATGCCTTAAGCAAACTTAACCCAAAGCCCAAATAATGAAATAAAACTTAGGCTAAAGATGTGAGACCCCAACATATACTTTAGAAGAATATGTATATATTTAAATGGTATTAGAGTTGAAACGTGCATTGTTAGTTAATAAATTGTAGAATGAGACATAAAAGAGATTAAGTCAAAACATAGGGGTATTATGGTAATTTGACATGTATGGCATGCTCATGCATTATTAGGGGGACTAAAATATGGATTAAACTAAAATAATCTACAAATGTGGGTGTCAGGGTCTAGCAAGTATAATAGATTAGTTATGTAACATCCCAAAATTTGTATCTGACATGTCAAGTATGTTATAAAGCATGAACAGTAATTTTAGGACAGTATTTGGAGTAATCAGAGTTGAATATAATAGAAAAATTTGAAAGTGTATAAGGGTTAAACGTGCTCAGGTCAGGAAAATTCGAGGATGGATGACCTGACGGTCAGTTTGAATAAATATTGGAAGATGAAAATAGGTATTAGATGGATTTTGATGGCATAATTTGAGATGAAATTGAGCTCAAATAGATCCTTAAATCACACATCGAAATTTTTACTCGGTACCATAAAAATGATTGATCGAGCGTTTGATCGAAACTTTAAAAATAGCAAACAATCTTTAAAAATTACTAAAATTTTCAAATATACTATATATAATCTAAATTAGTATCTAAAAGTGAAAAATAACTTTTCTAGTGTTGTTGAATTTTCAGAATTTTGATCGGCTGATTTTTCCTTCAAAGCTGGAACTATATCGAAAAGATCTCAGAATGAGTTGAAATTTTAGCCGCACTCTCCTACATATGTATAAATATTTTGGGTAAAATTTTAGATCATTTTGACTGGTGGAACATTAGTTTCCAAAAAATGATGAAAAAATTGAGTTTAATTTAATTAACCAAGGAAAAGGGCATTTTTCATTGGTTTAAGGGTTAGTGGTCATTAAAAGTTGGGTTAGAAGTGATTGGAACTGAAAATTTAGCAATGAAATGAGTGGAGGAATTAATTGGGCCAAATTTGGCTTATTTAAGTGGAAATGAGCCGAATATAGTTAGACCACTTGATTGGACTAAGCTCCCCAAATCAGCCCCTATAAATAGCCTATATATCTGAAAATATCTATAAATTTCATCAAAACTCTCCCGTTCTCTCCTCTATTCTTCATAACTGAATGGTCTTTCTCTCTCTTTTATGGATGTGAAATTGAGATGGAAGAAGTGATAAAAATCAAGAGAAAAAACTTATGCATCAAAATCAATGTAAGTGAAATTGAAATTTTTAATTTAGTTCAAAAGTTCTAATAGCTAGATTAAGGCATGTAGAGCGTAAGTATGATTTTATTTTTAATTAAGAAAGCAAATTATTGGTAGTTTATTTGGCAAGCATATTAGGTCCACGACTAAAAAAATGCAAATTAGCGATGACTTTTGATATTTTTTCATCGCTAAATCAGTTTACCGACGACTTTCATTTTGAAATAAAAGTCGTAGCAGAATTTAGCTACAACAAGAAGTCGCCAAAGCGTTGTCGCCATTTTGTTACAACAATGTTCACACAATTTTACGACGACAGTATTTTCGTCGCAATATTGCTATGACATTGTTCACGTAAAATTTTACGACGACAATATTTTCGTCGCAATATTGCTACGACATTGTTCACACAAAATTTTACGACGATAGTATTTTCGTCGCAATATTGCTATGACATTGTTCACGTAAAATTTTACGACGACAATATTTTCGTCGCAATATTGCTACGACATTATTCACACAAAATTTTACGACGATAGTATTTTTGTTGCAACATTGCTACGACATTGTTCACGCAAAATTTTGCGACGATAATATTTTCATCGCAACATTTCTACGACATTATTCACGTAAAATTTTGCAACGATAGTATTTTCGTCGCAATATTGCTACGACATTGTTGACGCTAAATAGCTACTATTCAAACATGCTAATCCCTCGCTAAATTAAAATTAATTTTCTTTTTAAATTAATATGAAAATTTCATCATTTAAATGATAAGCCACATATGACAAATTTATATTTATAGACTATTTAATATTTAATATATATATATATATATATTCATGAAAAGATTATTATTTACAAATGGATATCATTGTTAATTGTATATCTAAAATAATGCACGCATATATAACAATAAAAAATGTCACCCAAAATGTCATGCTATATACTTATAACTATAATGTAAATAGGTACATTTGCTCCTAAATCTACTGCTGAAAAAAGTTGTTGCATCTCTATCTATTGTTGGATTTGTCTGACCCGCTGATCCATCTCTTGTTCATGCTCAACACAAATCTCAACTTAAAACTCAATCCGTATAGTGCACAAATATTGCAAGTACAAGCTATGAGAAACAAATAGAAAATTAATACAAGGGTGTAAGGAATTAACATGTAATTTTCTTGATTTTCTCAATGAAACTAAAACTTTGCAGCAGATAACAATACCATGTAAAATGTTGATTTTCCCTACTACTAAAACTTTGCAGAAGATAAACCCTTTCTTCCTTTCCCAACCAATAAATTTTATATAAAAATTACAACTACAAGTCACATAATAAAAGTTAAACTAACCAAAAACTAGTGACTCATTTGGAATTAAAAATCAAAATGCACTCAAACTATTTCACTAGTCAAAACCCAAAACTTTCCATCTGCCCACAGTTTAGCACCTTCCACACTTCTCCACCATTTGCAAAGCGAAAAGAAGAAGAATATTCACATTTAGTTAAAAAAATCGATCAATGACAAATAATTCTTGTAACTAATTAACAGCAATGTAAACTTGTTATCTAGTTTTTATTTCCTAGATCAAACATCATATCATAACTAAGAAAAGAAAGCTTGCCTGAATTACGGTCTCTATTGTCCATGGTATAGTCCACTGGCTCCCGATTACCTTGAAAATAACATCTATGGCTTAATCACATCTATAGAGAAAAAATAATTAGGATGATAATCACACTTCAATATACATATCAATAATTAATCAGAAAATAAAGGCTAATCACCATCTATCCTAAAAATAAGTGTACTCACTCTTCTCACGAGAATCATGCTCTATCCTAAATGGGGATAGGACTTCAAATTCATCACCAATCACCATCTATCCATTTTTTATAAAAAAAAAATATTGCATTTTTCTAATGAAGAGAACAAGGGAGATGAAGTTATTTCAAGGGATAAAAGTAAGAAAAAATAAGCTTCAAAGGGTAGAATAAGAACATAAGGTTAGTAGATACATTCCTTACACTTAAGTTCATTTAATTTTGGAATCTCTCATGAAAATTATATTATGTAACTAAAGAAATTTAAGAAATAATGGGAAATAAATTAAGAGGACTTAGTAAAATGATGAATTAATATGTAATAAGCATGAAATTGTAAAGGAATTAATCATTAAGTGAGAGGATAAGTCATGGACGAATTATACCCTAGATTACAAAATATAATATTTTTTTGATAATTAATATATTAATCATAATTGAATAAGGAATTGAAGAATAAATACATTATACTTGATTTGTACTAAAAATAATGTGAGAACATAAAGGTTAGTAAAGGAACATAATGGTATACTTATAAAAAATAAAGAGATTTTAAGGGAAAATAAGTATAAACTAGCATAAACATACATAATTCGATGTTGGAAACATGTTTGACATAAGATGGAATAAGAAACACAAGACAAGTATATGATATCAATATAGTTGACTGGTTACCATGGTAGAAATGACATGCTTTAGTTATTTTTTTATATAATAATGTATGTTTACATAATGAATATGTAAAGACAAGCATGATTGGGCATCATAATATCATGTACCAATTGTTACATAATGTGATTAGTATGAAGAATAAATAAAACTGTGGCATAATGTAAGAAAATAAATAGCCAGTGGTTAATCCAGGATCGTAGATATAATGGCTAGCCATAGGGATTTATACTGTAGTAACATTATGAGAATTGATTGATTGTATACATTATGGATTGCTGGCACATGTAGATTGTGGATGCAGAATCACGATAAGTGATATGATCCTAGAGATGCAGGATTACGGTAAGTAATCTGATCCCACCATGACATCAGTAGCAATGGAATACTCATCCCGCTTATCTGGTTCGAGTATTTTCACTTGACATTAGTAGGTAAAAAATCATAATTTTTTATAAAATTAAGGACTAAATGGTAATTATATAAGAGAATGAGGATTTAGTAGTAAATCAAGCAACAAAAATATCATAAAGATAATATAATAAGAAATAAGGTGAAAGAAAAAGAGATTAATAATTTCAAAAAGGAAAAAACTATAAATATATGAGAAAATAAGGATAAAGGAATAAAATATGCAAGAAAAATGTCATAAAGTTAATTAATTAAGAAATAAAGTTAGAAATATAATTAACAGTTCAAAATGGGTAAAATTATAAATATGCGAGAAAATAAGGACCAAAAAGTAAATTAGACACAAAGGAGATCATATATGTGAATAGATAAGAGATAAAGTGAAAAAACATGATCAAAAGACTCAAAAAGGGTAAAAATATAATTACGCAATAAACTAAAAGCAAAATTGTAATTTGACATCAATAAAGTGATTAAAAAATTTAATAAGGTTAAATAAGTGAAAAGGGGTAAAATCGTAGATACTAAAAATTCTAAGAACTAAAATGTAATTTACCACTTCATGAGAAAATATAAGGACTAAAAGTAAATTTTACACTTAGAAGGAAATAGAAGTCAAAGGAAGCAAAAAGAGTAAGAAAAAGAGAAGTCAAATAAGGTCAAACATGAATAAAATAAAAGTATAGGTATTGAATTGTAACTTTCCATCATATGATAAAATACAAGGGCCAAAATGCAAATTCTACACTTAGTATGGAATAAAAGACAATGAAAGTAAAAAGGATTAAAACTGAGGTCAAACTAAGTCAAAAATAATGAAATAAAAGTTTACGAATCAAAATATAATTTGCCATTTCATGGATACACATAAAGAGTAGAACGTAAATTTGCCACCTAAGACAAAATAAAAGATAAAGGGAACCAAAAGAATTAAGATTTGAATAAAATGAAGTAAAATGTGATAAAAAAAAGAGTATTAAAATGACTAAATAGCAAAAATTAGGATAATGAAAAGACCAAGTGAATATAAATTAGCAAAAAATAGTATAAAGGGTAAAATGATAATTTATCCGTACATAAGAAATGTTAAAGAATAAATTATAAATTAAAGAGAAAATTTATTAAATTAAGGCAAAGTCGTAATTTAGTGACAAGGCCAAGAAAATTGAGATAAAATATAAATTGGTCAAGTAAAATAAACTTAAAGACTAAATGAAAAGAAATGAAACTTTATAATAGAACATATGGAAAAGGAGAAATAGAAGTTAGAATGAAAATTTTAAGGAAAAAGGACAACAACAAGATTATTTGAATATGAAGCAGGAATTTAAATGTTAATTCAGTAAAATGCAGGACTTATATGTCATATTGAGAAAACAAATAAATTTAAAAGTTATTTTGGTAAAAGTAAGGACCTAAGCAAAAATGTAACAAAGGAAGGAACAATTTAAGAGTAATCAAGACTTTAAGTACGATAAAGTATCACTCATTCAATAAGAAAAAGAATTTATAATGAGATTAAAATTGTAAATTATGAGGAGAGTCGAATATAGTTCAAAGGAGGTGAAATAAATATAATAAATGAATTAAGCAATAGACAAAAATTAGTAAATAATTAAATAATAACATAGGGGCATAGGTATAAACTAATGTTGAATTTACAAACAACCTAGACCAGACAACAAAAAGATGAAAATGTCAAAACATAAATTCAATCTAGACTAAACACAAATTTTAAGATATTAAAAATGATGATTTAAACGATTAAGAATGGAAGAAAAAAATAATAAAATAAATTTATTTAAATAAAATTTTATGTAATTGTATCCATCACTAGGCAATAAAGTTGCTTAGCGCATGATTTGTTGACTACACGCAGGGATAGATAATTGAGAAAGCAATGAAGAAGGATCGAAATGGCATGTACATATGGCACGTTCTTAGACATGAAGGTTAAATAACCCATGTATTAGATTTTAAATAAATAGCATGTAGTAATGAACGTTGTATTGTGAATGCAAATGAACTGTGGATCTAATCATATTTATACGAATTTAAGCATGTGTGTATGGAATTTTGTATCTGTGTTAAAAATATGAGATAGATGATTTTAGAAGTGTTATGTACGTAAATGGAGTAATGGAGGTAGAGATTGCTTTTTAGAGTGTTATAGTGTTAATTTGCAGGTTTGGGCAGCAAGGCTTTATAAGCCGTCATGCTGTCAAAATTTGTAGTAAGTAAATAGTAATCATGTGATGGCATTAATAATAGTATACAGTACATAGAAATCATGAATGAACGTAGGATGTTACAGATTAATAATATAGGGAAATAAAATCAAAATCCTCAAATGTCGTACCTAAGGAATTGAGAAATTCAGAGTTTTGAAGTAGAAATTATGTGAAAGAATTACAAAGTTTTGATTGCAATTATTAACTAAAATAAATCAATTTAAACAACTAAGTAAATTGATGGTAAAAATTAATTACTAAAAACCTTTTACTGAAGGAATTCTCTGCCTTACTTCCTACTGAAATTAACTTTATCAACAGTAATACAAGTTTGTTATGCAAAATCGAACTAAAGTCAGGTTCCTTATTCAGAAAACCATTATAGAAAATTAGAGTCTCTGATTAAGAACAATCCAATAACTAGCATAGATCCCAATTTTAAATTCTTAGATTTTGTTTAAATCTCCTTTCAAAAAATTTAACCTTAATCTTTTCAAAATTCAAATGTTTTAACCTAATAACACTTATGATCATAATATCATGTCTCAATTTTTAGAACGCAAAAACATATCAAACACATGCATATTAAAAAAAGGCATAGATATCAATGATCAACATTCAAATTCAAATTCAATGATCCATTTGATACATCAAACACTAATTGAAATATAATCAAAGATGTCAATAAGCAAAGGAATGATGAAATAACAAAACTTCCAATTAAAAGTAAACACAATAGAAAAGGGTTCAAAAATCCTGTATCAAAAGAAAAAATCTACTCACTATTCATTATGAAAATTCAATAAATGAATGAAAAATCAAATACTATACTCATGGATTAAGCTCAGACTAGATTTTCAGATCTTGAAAAGCCAAAAGAATAAGATTGAATCAACCTTAAGTAAAGCTCTTTAAATCTATGAAAAACTATGATTGAATGAAAACCTAATGTAGATACCGTGATACGAGGTAGCCTAGATCAAAGTTATCCAATGATGAGAAAATAGTATATTTCTGACAAAAAACATGAATCTTGAATCTTCGACCTTGATCTCTATGTCTTCATAAATGTTTTTTGTGGTTTTCCAACTTGATTTTCTAAAAGTTTTGAAAAGAATTTTGAAAATCTTGATTTTGGCCTCTATTTGTCACAAACAACTATCTGTTATAAAAGGATGGCCCTCTGATGCTATTCTCCTACAGTCAAGGTCGGATCAGGGATATTTTGTAAATTTTAAGGAATCGTATGAGGAACGACCATTTGTTACATATGGACACTCGTCTATGGGGTTATTTTTAAATTTTTCATATTTTTTAAATTTTAAAAATCTTTGATAAGGATTAAATTTTAGAGATCTAATAAACACTGAATTTTGGGGATTTAATCTTTCTTTTATGGAGAGTTAGAGTTAGGGTTGACTTTCCACTCTTCTCCTCTTCTTGTCTCTCCTTTTTGCCTGAACATTTATCTTTTTCCTTAAGGCGTCTATGGCCTTATTTTCTCCCTTTTAACATATTTTAATGTTATTTTTGTTAATCTAGTTCATTTTGAGTGTTTAGATTCATTTTAGTTTCATTTTTTTTGCTTCTGTATGACATGGTTTGCATTCTATACTTCCTTTTTTATTTGTTCTAGTATGTTTTTGTGGATACTTTTAGTTAGTTAATTAATTTATTTTGATATTTGATTTATTTTAATGTGCTAATCAATTTACTTTCTTTATGTACTTGTGTGAGCTATTGTTTTTATTCATTTGCAAATTTTTTTGGGGGAATTATTTAATTTTGGAGGTCGTCATTCAACCGATTCTTTTCTACTCTTTTTACCTTTTTTTATTGCATTTAGATTATATTTTATTTTACTTTGATTTATTATGCTTTATTTATTATCATATTCATTTATTTAATTTTTGACACTTTATTTTATTATTTGGCTGTATTTCATTTTTCGGGATATAATAATTTAGTAAAAAGGAATTTTTTAACATGCTAATTGATAAAGGTCATTTAAATATTTTGTATATAATTAAATTCGGCTATTCAAATAAAATGGACCAATGTCCAAATTTTAACCCTAAAAATCATACAATAATAAAGAGTCTTATTTTCATCAAAATTTGGATCACTCATTTCATGTTTTCTAAAAAAAATTAGTTAGGACTCTTTACTTCCATTTTATAAATATGTATGAGGAAACTAATGTTCCCAAACTTAATGAATAACACATTTTATGTATAATATTTCATTTTTTCTTTGGACAATTTGCTCTTGTAATAGTTTAAGTAATAGATCTATTTTGTTTTATTTACTTGATTTGTTTTCCTCTTTTACTTATTTGAATGATGTGTTATTTATTTTCTTCGTAATGTATCATGTGAGAAGGAAGATAGTGGATTAATAAATAAAAGCCTAGTTATAAATAATACCTAACCAAGATGCCAAGTAAGAGTGATTTCCTAAACACCAATCTATATTTGGGCATCAAAAGGTTAAGAATTATTTTCCAATTCCTGTTGGATGGCAACTCCATAATATCTACCTCTTTGAGGCCACGTTGGATGCCTTCATAGGTTGACCATTAACAATAATTTAGGTCTAATCTTTTTTATTATCAAATGGCCAATTTATGAGTTATAGTGAGCCTCATCCGATTGTAGACCCTAAAAATAGGACTCTGAGAATGAAACAAAAAATGAGCGAGCTTTAGCGTGCATCACAGTGGCGACTCTATTGGGGATTAAAAGACGTTGCTTCTAAAAGCATCTCATTTAAGTTACTTATCATTGAGTTTTTTTCTTATTAACCCTATTCCCTTTTGAAATTGCATTTTTACATAAATACTAGGGCCTTATAATTAAGTTAGGCATCCTTTTTTAGCTTCGGTGCTATGTTGAAGTACGCCTTACATTCACTCAATGTGGAGAGGTGTAAAGGAGATCCACCAGCCTATGTCTAGTACCAAATGGTATATGAAATGGTGACCCATCAGTTATTATGCTTGTAATGAGCTAGACTTATTGGCGGGGACCACGCTTTGGTAGATCTAAAGTTTCATCACTTGACTACAGCCTATGTTATGACAATAGCTACTCCTCTTATGTTGTATAACCTTAACAAATTCTTGTTTGCTATTTGGGCCCTTATGTATTTACCAAATTTAAACAAATTAAGAGGGTACCAGTCGAAGGCTACCATACCTCGGTGAGCCCAACTTGATTTGTATGAGTTACTCAAAATATATAATGACCAAAATACATATACTTGTGCTTTTAATTAAGAGAGGTTATGCTTTTGATTTTCCTCCATGCACTATATGCATCCATCGGATTCCCTGTTGACCCATAGGTTAAACCTACCTAGGAAAGAGACCGTATGACCTCCAGTGTGGGAGTAATAAGGTTGGAAGATTTTTCTTACTTGTATGTGGTTGTGATTGACTTCTAATGAATACACTCATTGCATCCATGCATCATGTATATACCATATTCATACATCATCATCATGCATCATCCTTGATGCTTGACTTTCAACCATCATAAATCCATTTAAGTAGTACAAAGGGTCAGATAATCACCTTGTTCGAGGATTCGTGCTCGAGCTATTGGGGTTGAGATCTAAGTTAAGTTTAGGGTTAAAGCCTAAAATTAGTTCAAAGTTTGCTTCAAAAGAATTTTTTATTAGATTGTAATGGCTGATGATGAGACAGGTAAAAGGATAAAAGATATTAGGCCGAGAATATATGCCTTAAAGTACAGATTAATTTCTATCTCGAGGCCTCCAACCCTATAAGATGAATTGGATAGAAGTCTAGATAAAAGGATTTAGGAATTGCTAGATAGGAAATTTCAAGAACTCGAGAAAATAATAATGGTTAAAATTGAGGGATTGCTTTCACAGTCGGTTGGATCTCAATTTGTAGCACCACAAAGCAGAACAGTCATAGTCGAATTGCTAATAGTAGGATCGATACATTTTGGACTTCGACCATTAAGTAGCATGACAGATTATGATGGAAATACTCAGTTCATAAAATTAACATTCAAAGCAATGATTGTGCCATAAGGGTTTTAAGGATAGTTTATGATCACTATACCATTATGGGTAAACTATTATCTTGGCACCTTACCTATCTTAATAAGAGAGGGAAGTTGCTACCTTTGCTACCTATACCAACAAGAAACAAGGGAAGCCAATGCACAGAGTCGACTAGTATTGCTTCTACCATCAAGACACAGGTCATAAGATAGACCATTATCACATCATGAGGGATCATATTCGGGGTATAGTCAACTCTAGGCAAGAGACTGATGAAGAATGGTTACCAAAGCGGGCGAGTCTTGGTAACAAGGGTTGTGTCAACTGTCAAGAGTAGGATAAGATGAAAGCCAACATAGACATCGATAATAAGGTGGTTGAAGTATTATCCCCTGAAATAGCCTCTCCACTCACAGCAAATAAGCCATTGTCTTGATATCACACTCGCCTCATGAAGGAAACAAGTATTAAATTTGAAAAGAGAAAGATATTAAAAATGTTTGTTACTAGGGTAAATAGAGGTACATAAAGGATAAAGAGAATATCAACCACTAAAGCAACTCAAAGACAATATTTTAATTCGGGAAAATCTTTATCTTGGGTATTTGCATGATTAGTCAAAAAGGGAAGCTACATTCTCTATCATATCATATATTCAATCTATTTTGTACTTTTCACTAGCACATTGTCTATCTGATTGATGAATGTCAAGTCTTAAGGTATCGAGTCTAAGATCTTATTGATAGCAAGCAAATCTTTGACCATAAAAAGAGGCAAAAGGGCCACGATATCGCCTAACTAATCTTACAGGTGTCATAACAACTATATAAGGGACCAAGAGCAATGGCATTTTTATGGATTTTATTTTTACTTTTGAACTTTTTAATGGGAACATTGCTACTTCTTTTGATTATATTAATAAGATGAACAATTTTACTTACTTGTGCGATGTTTCTTCTGATTTTAATATGCATAATCATGATCATGAATAATTCATATTTGACATCAATTTAGATAATACATGTTTATTTATTCTTAGAAGAAAAGAAAGCCTAAGGGAAATCTTACTAGCATCAGACATAACTTTTGAAGAAAGTGGAAAATTTGAGAGAATGAAAAAAAAATAAAAGGGCTTTCACATAGGCCTATGAGGATATGTCATAGGTTGATAAAAAAAATCACTAAAAATGTCTAGTAGTAAGGGAAAGGTAGAGGCAGAATCCATTTACCAGCATCAAATGAGCGCAAATTCATCATAGTTGCTATAGACTACTTCAAAAAGTGGGTAGAGGCAGAATCCTTCAAGAAGGTAGATGCTAGGGATATGGCAAAGTTCATTGAAAAGCATCTGATATTCAGATATGACTTACCTTATCACATAGTGTTGGATAATGGAATGCAGTTTCAAGCTAAAACCAAGTAGATGCTCAAAAAGTACGGGGTTCAGCATCATAGATCTTCACCTTATTGACCTCAAGCGAACGTGATAGTTGAAATAGCTAATAAGAATGTCAGAAGGATTCTAGCTAAGATAGTTCGAACTTACAACGACTGAGCTGATAAGCTACCTTTTGCGGCTTGGGGATATAGGACTACAACTAGAACTTTAACATAATCCACTTTATTTTCTTTGATTTATGGTATAAAAGCTGTGTTGTCAGTAGAGATTGCGCTAGCACCAATATTTAAGTGTAGTTTTAGAGGTTGAGTTGCTAGAGATAGAGTGGGCTTGTTAATGGAGATAAAATGATGACTTACTATTATAACTAGATCTATCAAAAGAGGTTGGCTTGCTTATTTGGGAAAAAGGTTAGGAAACTTTCTTTCAAATAGATGAGGCCAGGGATTCCCAACATTTAGGGCAAGTGTAGACCTACTTGTGAAAGACCTTTTGTGCTAAAAACGTTATTATCTAAAGAAGCTGTGATTTTGACTGATAGTGATGCAATGAGTTTAAAAACTGATTAACATTGATAGATTAAAAAGGTTTAATGGCTAGACTCAAAGAGAAAAATAAGAGAATAAAAATCCCTGCGGGTTAAAAATTGAAAAAAAAAATGACGGCTTTGCTAAAATTGGGTGCCCCCTTATGGTGAAAATCGAAAAAAGGCACCCTAGATAAAAATTAAAGGCTGAGAGAAAATAATCAATCAAGAAAACTTGAGAGGGCTGATTGATGATTGGAATTCTAGTGCTTTTAAGATTTCATTTCGAGATTAAATGGCTTGTGCTTTTGAATTTATATTAAATAACGATTATGTGTAATGAAATCAGACAAAAAATCACATTTGTATCCAAAATATTATTCATGTATTCAAAATCAATTTCTTTTTTCATATTTCCGAACTTTAAAGCTGTAATGAAAACAAACACATAGTCTTATTGTATCTAATCTAATGTCTATACTCTACTGCACTCTCTTTTCAGATACCTAAGCTAATATGTCATGTTGTTAACTATAAGATTGGTAACCCACTTCTTGAATTTGATGGAAGTAATAAAGTCATAGGCACTGATCTTAGGTATGACAGTGTTCATAGGAAGTCAGGCCTAGATCTGCTGATAGTAACTGAATACAAAAGCAGTCACGAAAAGCCAAAGGGCTCCTAACGATCTCTTACCACTCTCTATATTGACGAATGCAATGGACAATAATATAGATGACAAAAACATGGAAAATTTGGAAATCTACCCACAAATAGGCATCCTTTGGGACAAGCTACCTTCCTTTAGACAAAAATTTAAAATTCATAAAAATGCCATTGATCTAACCTGGACAGAAAGGGGGTAGCCATAGATGACTATCCCTCATATGATAGACGACCATCTATCATCACTAAAGGATAAAATCATGGTTTCCATACTCTTTTGTTAAAATCTTAAAAAATACTTAGAAGATCATAAAATTCTCGTAAAAATTGTGAAAAAAATAGATTGAAGCTTTGAGATCTGTATTTTTTATAAAAAATATACTATTTTCTCATCATCGAGTAACCCTAATCTAAGCTACCTTAGGTCACAATGTCTATAGCTACCTCTAATTTTAGGGAACTGGTGCATTAGTGTAGAAATGAGCTAAAATTCAGAGTAAAAGGAAAAGATTCATACCTGAGATAGCGAATCTCCGGTTGACTATTTTAAAACATGTACCATCTGATGTAGTGAATTTCTTGGTCAGGTAATTGCTGTTAGCTTACCAATGTTGTTATGCATGTTGAACCCTGTAGGCATCCGATTTATTTTTGAAAGTCCACTTTTAGGATTTAAAATCGGATTAAGATTTGTTTAACTCATAAAACTCAATCACTTCGCAATGAACAAGGATTTAACCTAATACACAATGCCTCAGGCCTTTAAAAGGTATGAGATAACATCTTAGGATATCCTTATCCATTTACTAATGACTAATTTACGAGACGAGTATTGAGCATCACAAGTTATGCATTTTTAGGAGTCGTCACCTAATAAAATATTAAAAAAAGTGATTTTTTGAACCTTATGACATCGAAACTAGAGAGAGTTTGGATTTCATTCCTACTTGCTTTACTCGTTTGATAGTTAATATAAATAATTATCTTGTAGTCAAATATTTTGGCTCTTTTCTCATACATTACAGGAAATAAAATAAACAAATAAATCGTGGGCAATTAAGGACATTGATCTCAGCATGTGTGAATGAGGAATTATGGCTAATTCATTTTAATTTATGGCTTCAAGTAAAAAAATGTTTTTACACTCATGCTATGTAATTTAGCATAGTCATTTTATGTGTTATTGCATTATTTCTTTAGTTAATGTATGTATTTTATTATGTTTTAGGTTACTTTTATGTCTTTTTTGTTTTGTATGTTAAGTGTGCCTAATTAAGTTAAATGAAGCATAATTAAAGGGAATTTTGTTGAAGAATATAAGAAAAATATCTTGAAGAAGTTCAAGAGCTTGTGCTTATAAGGCCCCTAACATGACCCTAATTTAATTTGCATATTTTTGAATGGGATTTTCATTTGATTAAGATTAAATTAAATGAGAATTTTGTATAAGTAAAAGTCAAGGGGGTAAATTATCATGTTATTATGCTAATTGCATGAAAATAAAATTTAAGAGTATGGTTTAATATTAATTGAGGGTGCAATTGAAGTAAAAAGGTATTAATTTGGGGTAAATTTATAATTTCTGAAACTTAAGGGTCAAATGTGGATAAAAGCTTATTTTTAGAGGTCAATTTGAGAGAAGGAATAAATTGATAGGTTAATATTTGAAAAGAATTACATGGAGGGGTTAAAGTTTAACATGCAAAGATTAGCTAGGTGATTTTGTGGCATGCAAAAGGCTTAAGGACTTATAAGGGAATTATCCCTTGCTTTTATAAAAAGCTAGATTTGAGAGAGAGAGAGAGTGAGTGAATGGTATTTTCTTCAAAAAATGCAGAATGTTCTTATTTCTCTCTCATTTAAGATTCAAATTGATTTCTTTAAGTAATCTTGAAGAGGAAAATTTGTGCATGTGGTTAATCAAGAGTTTAATGCATTAATTTAAGGTAATTAAGCTATTAGTTTAACCCTTCATCATCATCTTCTTCTTCTTCTTTTCATTTTGGATGAGGAAATGTTAATCAAGTGTTGGAAATTTTAAATGGTGATGGTGTTTATGAAGGAGAAGAGGAAGGAAGAAAGAGCAAAGGAAAGGATATTGCAAGAGGTTGAAGATATAGGAATTTCAACCAAGGTATGAAAATTTAGGATTATGTTTCTGGGTTTTATCGGGGTTTTGATATGAATTTTGAAGAACAGAATATCAGATGTGAGAGTCACTACCGAGTCATGAAGCTCTTCACGAGTCGTGAATTTTTGTCTGACTCGTGAAGCTCTTCACGAGTCGTGCACCTTATTCTTTTAGGTCATTCATGATCATTGGTTTTCACTCGTGAATACCTTCACGAGTCGTGAATTATAGTCCGACTCATTAAGCTCTTCACGATTCGTGAAATGTAGCTTTTCTTCTCCGCTTGTGAACCCCTTCACGAGACGTGAGTTTTGGCCTTTTAGCTTCACGAGTCGAACGCTTCTTCATGACTAATTGACCTATCTGGATTGTTTTGCTCATAAGTTGAGCTATAGAATAGAAAATTGAATTATTCTTTTTGCATTGAAAAATAGACTTCCATACCTATATTGCATATGAAGAGGCCTAAACTTAAATCGGCCTCTAAGTACATGGAAGTTAGGGTTAAATCCGGACTAGTTCCCTAGACTGCTCACTGAAACAGAATTTACAATAATGGGCATAACTTTTTGTAGAGATGTTGAAATGTTACAAAATAAAATTCTGGTAAAATTAGAGACATGAAAGTCTAACTTTGATGAAGAAATGTTGCTCTAAATCCTTCTAAATTTTACATTATGAATTTTCTAAGTGACAGTTCACATTGTTTTGGTTTTAAAAATAGCCTATAGTATTTCTCGAATAACTCGAGCTATTGGTCAGATATTAAGATGAATCTTGATGATATGTAAACTAGACACATAGTGGGATAAGATTGTAAAAGATCATTTTGACTAAAAATGACATCTTCCATTCCAAATGTGGCTCACAAATCGAGTCCAGAATGCTGTCCTATGCAGATTGTTGCTACACTTGATATTATGATTTTTTTAATTAATTGAGACAAATAGTTGTTTATGTGATAGTAATATAAATTAGATAGGACATGTAATATGACTATCAATGAAGGATTTATATGCATACATATACATTCATTTTTGTATATGAATAAAGATTAGTGATGAAATATCTAACCTATACATGTAATTAGACTTGTACATGATTGTCATATGCCAAATTGATGTATACATATGTAATCCTATGACATGAAAGTGCACATGATCTGAATGATGATAAAGGTATATATATTGGTAAACATGCTTATAGGAATAAGCCTACTATATGCAAATGTACCTATAGGTATGTACATTTACGATTATGTATATGACTGTATGAGCATGTAATTGCCCTATGAGATAGAAGATGTTGTAGCATGACTATGAACATGTGAGATGCTTAATGAGAATATGATTAAGTATATGATATGATATGATGATTATATGTCACGCCTATATGTCATGATGCAACTTTATAGTCACATGAATTGGATGAGCTAATTGTATAACTTGGCTTATGAAATATGCATATATCTATTTATGCATCAGAGAACTCATAGTTTTACAAGACTTTATATATGTACAAATAGTATACTCTGAATACAGTTTTAATATGTGAATTGAACATGAATATAGTTCTGCCTACAATAGAGTTTTAGATGTGGATAGATAGGCGCCTATAGGGAAATTACAGCTACCATAGTCTGGCCTAATTGGGTCTAAAGTATGTTTGATCCTATTTGGATCATGAACAGCCCCATTTGGATTGATAGGCGACCCCGTTTGGGTCTGCTTGACCATTCTACAGTATATTTTGGCCCCTTTTGGGTCTATAGATCTGATATCTTTGGATATTCTTCATTTTGATACCGATGTGTATCGATAGTTCCCGTTATCCACTGATAAAGCTAAGGCAGGCTAAAATTTATTTATAGTAATGATCAAAATTAAACAGTTAAAGTTTATCTGACTAAAGATTGATATTGTGGATTATATTGTTGGTTTGTCCATAGAAATTATGTTTCATTTGAATATGTTCACGTGGGAAATTGCTGTCTATATGAATTATGAATATGAGAATATTTGTTACTCTCTTGGGTACAATGTTTATGTACATGAGGATATGTTTTATGCTTTAAAGTATTTGTTATTATTGTCATGTTATGTTGTACATGTTATTTATAGTACATATTGTATGTATATTTTGATGATCGTTGTGAGTGGTCATCCATCTGTAGATATTCCCCACTAAGCTTTATAGCTTAGCATGGGTTATTTATCCGTGTAGGTACAGTTAACAAGACTTTTATTGAGGGACGATCTCTACATCAGGAAGGGCCAACCATCGACTGTTGACCTTGATGTAGGATATTTTTGTATTACTATTATCATATGTTTTGCTTTTTGGCCAGTTATCTTATAAAATGTGTATAACCTATGTGAAGTATTGTAACTCACTAGTAGTAAAGCTAAGAAAGAGTATGTGTGCATGTGATATACATAAATTAATATTCATATAGTATAGTATGCATGATACTAAGTATGAAATGCAAAACAGGAATAAACTTGTAGCACATACATAGGTATATGAAACCGGATGGCATGATTAATGGTAAAATGATAGTTAAGTGAATATGTTGTATAAGCATGATTAATAGTATTTAAATTATCAGATAAATAGGTTATTTGTATAGGGGGTGCTACAATGCTAACTTGTAACAAGGTGTGCTGACTCATCACAAGGACTTAGTGTGCCGAATCATACTATGTAAATCGAATTATAAAGTAATTAAGTGTGTGATAACTCGTTTTAGTGGTGATGACTCGTTATAGAGCCTTGGAGTGTCGACTGATCTGAGTTGACACATGGTGTGCCAACTCATCACAAAGGCCAACAATCATAATTTTTCATGTAACTCTTTAAAATTCAACTTCTTTTCGAAAAGACAGCAATTAGGACTCCTTTAGGCCTATAAATACATGAAGATAACTATATTTTATATATAAAAAGCTACCTTTTAACTTTAAAATCCATTTAGAAAGATTATGAGGAAGAATAATACTCTAAGGAAGATGAGGGATCAAAATAGGTCAATCATCACTTAAGTATTTTTCTAAAGAAGTATTGAGGAGTCTCTTACATTTTTTCTTCTCTTTTCTCTTTAGAATCTACTTGACATTAGTTCTTTTCCTTGTGTATTTTGTTCTGCCAATATGTATTTAGGCTAACTTCATTTTGTTATCATTATAAGTATGAATTGATCTTCATTAATATAAATATTTTGTTTGAGTATGGATTATTTAAGTATAATTGGGTTCTTAATCTATTATGTATACTTGATCACCATATGTAATATGTTAATCAATTTATTCATAATGAGAGTTAGGATATTTTGGTGGAAAGGTAATTAAACTTACTTAAAGTTGGAAATCACTTAGGAGATAAGGATTTCACTTTAAGGGGCTTAAGAATAGGCATAGAACTTTATGTTTCTCATCTATCTCTATAATGACATAAGAGTGCTTATGGACTCTATATGGGGATGCCTTTATTTGACAATGAGAGTTACATCTAGGGATAGTAGGCCTTATTCTCCATTCATTGCATGCTTATGTGTTTGTTTGTATTTTTATAATATCAATTGATGTCTTGTAATTCTAATGCTTATATTAATTGTTTGAAGTTATGATTTAGATTAGATAATTAGATTAGTAAGTAAGAATTTATTACATACAATCCTATTTTATTTATCATTTCCTAGACATCCTAGTATCTAACCGGTTAATACAAAATGATATTTAAACATAAATTGATTCCTAGAGTTCGATACCCTTCTTACACTATCTAAGTCCTAGAGACTAAGGTATTAAGAAATATACCACAGTAAATTTTTGGCACCATTGCTGGGAACTCAATAATAAGTGATTGTTTTTATTAACTTAGAAATGAAAAAGGTTGATTTACACTTTTGTTTATTTTTATTTTGTAGCAGTTTAGTTTAATTTATTATTTTATGTTTAATCTTTTTTAATTTGATCCTGAAATTGACACGTGCTTTACGCAAAGATAAAAAATAGCAACAAGAAAAGGAAGACCAAAGTTCAAACATCATGGCTGAACAAGATAGACATACTTTAGGAGATTTTGCTATGCTCGACATTCTGGAGAGGTTTGAGGGGAATTATGGCACCTACAATTGCCAACAATGACTTTAAAATCAAGCCTAGTATAATCCAGATGGTTCAAAATAATCAGTTCGGTAATCTCCAAGGAGAAGATCCTTATGCTCATATATTAGCCTTTCTTAATGTGTGTGCAACATTCAAAATAAATGGAGTTACGGATGATGCAATTAGACTTCAGTTATTCCCTTTTTCTATTAAAGATAAGGCACAATTATAGCTAGCTAGTTTGCTTAGGGAGTCTATTACAACATGGGATCAATTGAAGTAAGCATTTCTACATAAGTATTTTCCAACCATAAGATAAAAAATTCAGAAATGAAATTACAACCTTTAGGCAACATACAAATGAGACAATATATGTAGCATAGGAGAGATTTAAGGAACTCTAAAGGTAATATTCTCATCATGGCTTGCCCGATTGGATGATTTCACAAATTTTTTATAGCGGTCTGATGGATGAAAATCAAAATATAGTCAATATAGCCTTAAGTGGTAAATGGATGAGCAAGATAGCAAGAGAAACAATCACTTTACTTGAGGAACTTGCATCACAAGGGTATATAGGAGATGAAATAATTATGGATAAAGCAAGAGAAGTCTTTGAGCTTGATACCATCAACTTATTGACCGCAAATGTAGATGCACTCACCAAATTGGTAAGTAAATCTCAAGTTAAATCCATTTATAATTCAAATGTTGTTTGTGATTTGTGTGGAGGATCTCACTTCTACATGCAATGCACGATAAGTAATAATAAAGAAGCCAATTATGTTCAAAGAAGTTTAAATTAAAGGGGAGGATTAAATTCTAATTCTTATAATCTCCAATAAAGGAACCACCCTGGATTTTCTTAGTCTAACACTCCATCACAACTCAATCCTTTAAGTAACCCTATACCTAGACCACAAAACCACCTGGTTTTCCTATGAAGCCACCATTTATGTAATGGCCTCAACACCGGTCTAGTCAGGAACAGTAAATTCCGATGATGAATAGTGCACCCGGGCCGAAAATCGGACTCGAAAGTGAAAAATATTTTATTTAACCATCGGACAGTATTGATCATGATGAGCCCGGAGTTGAAATTTAAAGTGAAATTGAGGTCATATAGACCTCCGAAAGTCAAAAATATGAAAAAGTTAGCTAGTCAATTTCCCCGGTAGAGAAGGTGACTTGATTTTGCATAAATTTTTAAAAATAGCAAATAAAATCTAAAAATTGCCAAATTTTTCATGTCTTAATAAAATTTTATTTAGAATATTTTAGTGCAAAAAAATGAATTTTTCGGAGAAGTCGACAGTTGTCGAATCGAACCAGTTCGGTTGAATCGGACCAGTAACGGACTCCGATTGAGCCAAAATTTTATGTACTACCTATTTTTGATATTTTAAGAATTATGAAATCAAAATTGAAGAGAATTGAAGTGAGGAAGTGAGAGAATTTTATGTAGGCCTTTAGAGAGGTGAAATTAGGCCTTAAAGAATTAAATCAAGCCTATGGACTTTTGGCCCAAATTTTGGCCCATTTGGAGGAGTATATAAAGGGGAAATATCTACCAAGTTCCAGCAAATTCTCTCATCTCCTTCCTCCTCTCCTCTTGGTAGAAACCTTCTCTCCCATTTCTCTCTCAAGATTTTTTCAATTTTGCTCCATGTTATTTAATATTCAAGCACCTCACCCCTAATTCTATCCCTCTAGATTATTACTCCAGCCTCAAACCTTTGATTTGAAGGATTAAAGTAAGAAAAATTCTAAGGGAAAGCTTAAGGTGTCTTAAGGAGGTAAGTGAAAATCATGGTTTTAAGTTGATTTGTTGGCATCTTTAAGTATATTTGGGTGTCTAGAGTTCATATATGTAGTTAAATTAAGTAAATAAGATCAAAAAAGTAGGGTTTCTTTTAATGGAAAATTTGGTTTCTTTAGGGATTCAAGGAGGAGAGCCATGCAATCCAACTAAGGGCAAGGAAAAGGAAGTATAAGCATCCTAAAGCAAGGAGAATATGTTAGTGACTAATAAATCTTAGTAATTTCTTTGATTTTAAATGAATATCCTTTATGTAACTTAAGGAACTTATGACTAAAGTGGTGTATAACTAAAATAATGATAGACTAGTGTTAGAAAACCTTAATTAAGTGTGAATAAATGCTTAAATGAATGATTGAATGAATATATAATATGGTTCCTTTGTTGGCCGAATGGTATACTTAAGGAAACTAAAGTTTATTTGATGAATTTTGATGAAATTAAGCCTTTAAATGATGTTAGAAATGGAATAATACACATATGAATTTTTGTAAAATTTATAGAAATTAAATGAATATTTTAGAGATAAATTAGCAATTATGTAAGTAATGAAAGTATTGAAATAATGTGAAATAATGTGTACTTTGTTGAGAAAATGAATGATATTGGTGAATTATGGTGAAATAATTCACAAATCTTGTGAAGGATTTGAAAAGAATAATTAATAAGGAAAATAAGTATAAGTAAGTAAAGAAATAATAAGAAAATGAAGCTTTGATTGAGATTTTAATGAAATTATGCCCTTAGAAATAGTCTGGCAGTGAAAACCTAGTTCAGGATATAATTGGCTAGCAATAGGGACATCTGAACCGCGGTGCAAGTCATGGCGACTTGCTTTGCTATGGTAGGATCATTGATCTCCATAGCTTTGTCTGTATCTGATATCTGTTCTGTGGAAAAATATTCTGTGAGGTCATTTTTCAGTTTGTCTGGGGCCCCTGGGGTCCACGTTCCGAGTATTCTGTCTGAGAATTTCTGTCGGTACTGTACTAGGGGCATGAAATTGATAACAAGTTAAAAAGAAGTGGAAAAGAAGATAAAAGTGAAGTTTAAGTAGAAAAAGGACCTAAATGAAAGAAAATAAAAGTTTAGGGGCAAAATGATAATTTTACCAAATGTATAATTAATATGTGAAAATGAATAAGAAATAGTTAACAAGGGTAAAATGGTAATTTGGGGACTTAACAGTGCTAAAATATAAAGTTTTTGTGATACAGGGACTAAAATATAATTTTACCTAAAAGTGGTAAAATAAGGCATAAATGATGAATAAATGAAGAAATAGTATAAAAAAATGATAATAAATAACTATAATGGCAAAACTGTAAATATGAGGTAAAAAGGGACAACTTTGTAAATTAGTAAAACTTTAAGGATTAAATTGAATTTTGATAATAATTAAGCAATAAATGAGAATAAAAATAAGTTATGTAAGTAATAACTGTTTTCCTTGATTTTTGAGTAAAATGTGTTTATATTCAAAATTTAAATTAAATAATTGAATTTTAATACTATATGAAAGTACTAGGATTGTTAGTCACCACTGGGCATAATTTATGCTTAGCATGTAGTTTCTGCTGCATGCAGGTACTGAGTTGAAGGAGCAGAGATGCACAAAAAGGGGAAAAAGTTAGTTTGTTAAGTAGATTATGTAGCTTGTGGCATGTATATAAACAGACGGTTTTGTATAAGTACTTGATTATGTAAACATATGTGTGTGTGTATGTGGTCATGATCTATTTTGAATTGTGGAATGGTTGATGGGAGTTATGAAGGATGGGATGATTAATTTAGAAGTGTTGTGCCTCTGAGAGGCTGTGATTTGTCTGATTTTCAGGGAGCTAGTTAGAAATATAGCCGTTATAATGCTGAAATTTTTGTTAAATGAATAAGTAATCTAGGACAGTTATAGGACATCGAACAAATAAGTCAAATATACAGTATTAAGCATTGACATTAGTTAAAGAAAAAAATTTTTACCGGTGTGCGCGCACTGTTCAGTTAGATCGGAGTGATAAGGGTGTTACAATTATTATTGGTATCAGAGCAAAGGTTTAGGCGATCCTAAGATTGGAGTGGGTATGAAATGATTTGTCTGTATATACATGCCAATTACTTTTTGAAAATGAGTATTTTAAAACTAATGTGCATTTGCTCCTTCTGTTTTATAGTGAAAAGATGTCTGTCGAGCAAGGACAGCAGGTGCCTGAAAGCAGGAGTGAGGCGTCAAGTAATGTTGGGAAACAAGAAGCCCCACAACAAAATCCTCCTCCTGTGGCACCACACTCCTTTTCCTCAGCCCGATTTTCTTAATTTGATGCCTGAATATATTCAACAGCGACTTCAGGCAGCTCCAGCTCCGGTGCAGCCTCAGCCTACAGTAGTACAGGTTCAGGCAGCCCCACCTAGGCGGAGACCTATTTTGGAGCAATTAAAAAGATTGGGGGCGGAAGACTTTTCTGGATGAGAACCTCTGACACCTGCAGTGGCTGAAGAATGGTTATACAAGATAAAAAGGTTGTTTGAAAAAACCCATAGCCCACTAGAAGAAAAATTTGAAGGCATTATGGCATTACTTCAGGGTCCTGCATTCATATGGTGGGATTCAGTCAGAAGACATACTCCTGCAGAACAGTTGAGTTGGGAGTTCTTTGTGGACCAGTTTGAGATGAAATATATTGGGTCCGAATATAAAGCTACTATGCAAGAGGCTTTCTAGAGATTAAAACAGGGAAACAAGACAGTGGCAGAGTATGATCGAGAATATGAGCACCTAAGTGCTTATCTGGATGAAGGCCAAGCTACAGAGGAGAAATTGTGCTTCAGATTTGAGAGAGGCCTACACACCGAGCTCAGACAGATCATTGGAGCTCAGAAGTATCCCACCTTACGTGCCATGGTTGAAGCAGCTATTAAGTTAGAAACTACTCAGGCTGAGCAGGTTGAGCGGCAGTCCAGATTTCAGCAAAAGCAAAAACAGGGCCAGTTCAGTGGTAAAGGGAAGAAGATGAAAGGGTCTCAGGCATTTTAGGGACAATCACCAGCAGCAGCAGGCCGTGGTCAGGGAAGTGCATCGCGAGGTAGAGCTTCAGTTGCTGATACACCTCGAGACAGGGATAGTGGTTCTGTAGTGGCATGTGAGCACTGTGGCAAGATTCACCCTGGAGAGTGTAGGTTGTTGACAGGAGCCTGTTTTAGATGTGGGTCCAGAGACCATCGGATCAGAGACTATCCTGTTATGCAGACTGCTTCAGTTAATTCACCAGTGTCAGGTACAGGATCTTCAGTACCTAGGGGTTGGGGTAGAGGAGCTGCCCCTCATACTTCAGCCTCTAGACCGATTGGTCAGGCATCACGGGGTCAGAAGAGAGGATCGGGTCAGACTTATGCTGTCAGAGCCCGTACAGATGAGGATGCCCCAGACGTGATAGTTGGTACGTTTCTTTTGTTATCTGATTTGGTGCATGCATTGATTGATCCGGGTTCCACTCACTCTTATATTAGCACTGTTTTAGCACGGGAAAAAGGGTTGAAAGAGGAGTGCTTGGACCAGGATATTTTGGTGAGCTATCCTCTGGGACATAGTTTAGTGGTAAATACAGTATACAGATAGTGCCCTATTAGTACTCAGGGACATACCTTTCTAGCCAATTTGATTGCTTTACCTTTCCACGAGTTTGACGTGATCTTGGGGATGGATTGGTTATCCGCCCATCAAGCAACTGTCGATTGTAAAAAAAAGAGAGTCACCTTGAAGCTTGATGATGATCGGGAGATTACAGTGGTAGGTGTAAGAACTGATTTTCTGTCTGATGTGCTATCTGCTACGGCTGCTAAAAAGTTAATTAGAAAGGGATGTGTGGCTTATATGTGCTATGCAGTGGAGGCCAAAAAGATCAGTCCAAAGATATCAGAAGTACCTACTGTCAGAGAGTTTCAGGATGTTTTTCCTGATGAATTGCCAGGCTTGCCACCTGACAGAGAAGTAGAGTTTTCTATTGATGTTCCCCAGGTACTGCACCGATATCTATTGCCCCTTACAGGATGGCACCTGCAGAGTTAAAAGAATTGAAGATTCGGTTACAGGAGCTGTTGGATAAGGGGTTCATCAGACCTAGTGTTTCTCCCTGGGGAGCGCCAGTTTTGTTTGTGAAGAAGAAAGATGGCACGCTCAGGTTATGTATTGATTATAGGCAACTGAATAAAGTTACCATAAAGAACAAGTATCCTCTCCCTCGCATCGAAGATTTGTTTGAACAGCTTAAGGGAGCAGGTGTTTTCTCAAAAATTGACCTGAGATCAGGCTATTACCAGATGGGAGTTAAAGAAGCAGATGTGCCGAAGACTGCTTTTCATACCAGATACGGCAACTATGAATTTCTGGTTATGCCTTTTGGACTTACAAATGCTCCAGTCGCCTTTATGGACTTGATGAATAGGATTTTTCATCCCTATTTAGACCAGTTTGTAATAGTTTTTATTGATGATATCCTGGTCTACTCTAAGACGCCTGAAGAACATGATAAGCATTTGAGGATTGTCCTGCAGACTCTGAGTGAAAAACAGTTATATGCTAAGTTCAGCAAATGCGATTTTTGGCTAAATGAAGTATCTTTTCTGGGACATGTGATATCTACAGAGGGTATTAAAGTGGATCCTTCGAAGATTGATGCAATCCTCCAATGGAAACCGCCCAAAAATGTTAACGAAGTAAGGAGTTTTTTGGGTTTAGCCGGGTACTACAGGAGATTCATTAAAGGATTTTCTACTATCGCAACACCTTTAACCCGGCTACTACAGAAGAATACCAGATTTGTTTGGACTGATGCTTGTCAAGAAGCCTTTGAAAGACTTAAAAGCATGCTGACTGAAGCTACGATTCTTACTCAACCTGAGTCGGGTAAGGATTTTGTGATTTATAGCGACACATCCAGGAATGGGTTAGGTTGTGTTCTGATGCAAGGAGGCAAAGTGATTGCATATGCTTCCCGATAGCTGAAGACACACGAGAAAAACTACCCTACTCATGATCTGGAATTAGCAGCCATTGTTTTTGCGCTGAATATTTGGACACATTACTTATATGGCGAGAGATGCTATATTTACTCAGATCATATGAGTCTAAAATATCTACTCACCCAGAAGGAGCTCAATCTTAGACAGAGACGTTGGCTGGAATTAATCAAAGATTATGATTGCTATATTGACTACTACCCCAGAAAAGCTAATGTTGTAGCCGATGCACTTAGCAGGAAATTTATGTCAGGTGATGTTAATGTCATTAAGTAAGTTAGCATAGATACTTGATATGGTTTAGTAATTAATTGTTTTGTTGCAGCTCTTCGAGCTATGAATGCCTGTTTAAGTCTGACTTCAGATGGAGCTTTGTTAGCTGAACTGCAAGTAAAGCCAGACTTTGTGCATCAAGTTAAGACTGTTCAGAAAGAAGATGATCGATTGATGAGTATTAAGAATAGGCTTCAGAATGACAATGTAGAGAACTATTCTTTAGATGATGAGGGAAGCCTCTATTTTAAGCAAAGGCTTTGTGTCCCAAATCAAGAGGAATTGAAGAAAAGTATTCTAACTGAAGCACATCACAGCAGCTATGCTATGCATCCTGGAGGCAATAAAATGTATCAAGACTTGAAAGCTTTCTATTGGTGGCCAGGTATGAAGCAGGAGGTGTCAAAATTTGTAAGTAAGTGTCTGATTTGTCAACAAGTAAAAGCTGAGCACCAGGTTCCTTTAAGATTGCTGCATCCTTTGTTAGTACCAGAGTGGAAATGGGACCGAGTAACTATGGATTTTGTGACAGGCTTGCCTTTGACTCAGAAGAAACATGACGCCATCTGGATGATCATAGATCGGCTTACCAAGTCTGCCCACTTTTTGCCAGTACGGATGGACTATCCTTTGTCAAAACTGGCGGAACTGTACATTAATGAGATAGTGAGATTGCATGGAGTGCAATCTTCTATTGTTTCTGACGGGATCCGAGGTTTACTTCTCATTTCTGGCACAATTTTCAAGATGCTTTGGGTACAAGGCTTCATTTTAGTACAGCCTTTCACCCTCAGACAGACGGTCAGTCCGAGAGAGTGATCCAGGTTTTGGAAGATATGCTCAGATGCTGCATTCTGGAGTTTGGCACCAGTTGGAAAAAGCAATTACCCTTAGCGAAATTTGCATACAACAATAGTCATCAGTCCAGTTTAAAAATGGCTCCTTTTGAAGCACTTTATGGTAGGAAGTGCAGAACTCCTCTCTGTTGGACGGAACTGAGCGAAAGAAAGTTAATGGGCTCTGATTTGATTCGCGATTCTGAAGAAAAAATTCGGGTTATTAAAAGTAGATTGAAAGAAGCCATGGATCGTCAGAAGTCTTATGCTGACTTGAAGAGGAAAGATATAGAATTTCAGGTTGGGGATCGAGTTTTCCTTAAGGTATCTCCGTGGAAAAAGATTCTGAGGTTCGGAAAGAAGGGCAAGTTAAGTCCAAGATTCATTGGCCCTTATCAGATACTGCAACGAGTGGGTCCTGTAGATTATAGATTAAAGTTACCTTCGGCCCTAGAGAAGATACATGATGTGTTCCACCTGTCTATGTTCCGTAGATACAGATCGGATCCTAGTCATGTGATTACACCAGAAGAAATTCAAGTAGCAGATGACATGACCTATGAAGAAGAACCTGTGAGGATTTTAGCAAAAGAAGTTCGCCAACTCAGAAACAAGCAGATCCCACTAGTGAAGGTTCTGTGGCACCATCATAACATGGAAGAAGCTACGTGGGAACCGGAAGCGGCTATGAGACATCAGTATCCCCACCTCTTCAATACAGGTAAATTTCGAGGACGAAATTTCTTTTAGTAGGGGAGAATTGTAATGGCCTCAACACCGGTCTGGTCAGGAACAGTAAATTCCGATGATGAATAGTGCACCCGGGCCGAAAATCAGACCCGAAAGTAAAAAATGTTTTATTTAACCATCGGAAAGTATTGGTCATGATGAGCCCGGGATTGAAATTTAAAGTGAAATTGAGGTCATATAGACCTCCGAAAGTCAAAAATATGAAAAAAGTTAGCGGGTCAATTTCCCTGGTAGGGAAGGTGACTTGATTTTACATAAATTTTTAAAAATAGAAAATAAACTCTAAAAATTGCCAAATTTTTCATGTCTTAATGAAATTTTATGTAGAATATTTTAGTGCAAAAAAATGAATTTTTCGGAGAAGTCGACAGTTGTCGAATCGAACCAGTTCGGTTGAATCAGACCAGTAACGGACTCCGATTGAGCCAAAATTTTATGTACTACCTATTTTTGATATTTTAAGAATTATGAAATCAAAATTGAAGAGAATTGAAGTTAGGAAGTGAGAGAATTTTATGTGGGTCTTTAGAGAGGTGAAATTGGGCCTTAAAGAATTAAATCAAGCCTATGGAATTTTGGCCCAAATTTTGGTCCATTTGGAGGAGTATATAAAGGGGAAATATCTACCAAGTTCCAGCAAATTCTCTCATCTCCTTCCTCCTCTCCTCTTGGCCGAAACCTTCTCTCCCATTTCTCTCTCAAGATTTCTTCAATTTTGCTCCATTTTATTTGATATTCAAGCACCTCACCCCTAATTATATCCCTCTAGATTAGTACTCCAGCCTCAAACCTTTGATTTGAAGGATTAAAGCAAGAAAAATTCTAAGGGAAAGCTTAAGGTGTCTTAAGGAGGTAAGTGAAAATCATGGTTTTAAGTTGATTTGTTGGCATCTTTAAGTATATTTGGGTGTCTAGAGTTCATATATGTAGTTAAATTAAGTAAATAAGATCAAAAAAGTAGGGTTTCTTTTAATGGAAAATTTGGTTTCTTTAGGGATTCAAGGAGGAGAGCCATCCAATCCAACTAAGGGCAAGGAAAAGAAAGTATAAGCATCCTAAAGCAAGGAGAATATGTAAGTGACTAATAAATCTTAGTAATTTCTTTGATTTTAAATGAATATCCTTTATGTAACTTAAGGAACTTATGACTAAAGTGGTGTATAACTAAAACAATGATAGACTAGTGTTAGAAGACCTTAATTAAGTGTGAATAAATGCTTAAATGAATGATCGAATGAATATATAGTATGGTTCCTTTGTTGGCCGAATGGTATACTTAAGGAAACTAAAGTTTATTTGATGAATTTTGATGAAATTAAGCCTTTAAATGATGTTAGAAATGGAATAATACACATATGAATTTTTGTGAAATTTATAGAAATTAAATGAATATTTTAGAGATAAATTAGCAATTATGTAAGTAATGAAAGTATTGAAATAATGTGAAATAATGTGTACTTTGTTGAGAAAATGAATGATATTGGTGAATTATGGTGAAATAATTCACAAATCTTGTGAAGGATTTGAAAAGAATAATTAATAAGGAAAATAAGTATAAGTAAGTAAAGAAATAATAAGAAAATGAAGCTTTGATTGAGATTTTAATGAAATTATGCCCTTAGAAATAGTCTGGCAGTGAAAACCTAGTTCAGGATATAATTGGCTAGCAATAGGGACATCTGAACCGCGGTGCAAGTCATGGCGACTTGTTTTGCTATGGTAGGATCACTGATCTCCATAACTTTGTCTGTATCTGATATCTGTTCTGTGAAAAAATGATCTGTGAGGTCATTTTTCAGTTTGTCTGGGGCCCCTGGGGTCCACGTTCCGAGTATCCTGTCTGAGAATTTCTGTCGGTACTGTACTAGGGGCATGAAATTGATAACAAGTTAAAAAGAAGTGGAAAAGAAGATAAAAGTGAAGTTTAAGTAGAAAAAGGACCTAAATGAAAGAAAATAAAAGTTTAGGGGCAAAATGATAATTTTACCAAATGTATAATTAATATGTGAAAATGAATAAGAAATAGTTAACAAGGGTAAAATGGTAATTTGGGGACTTAACAGTGCTAAAATATAAAGTTTTTGTGATACAGGGACTAAAATGTAAATTTACCTAAAAGTGGTAAAATAAAGCATAAATGATGAATAAATGAAGAAATAGTATAAGAACATTGATAATAAATAACTATAATGGCAAAACTGTAAATATGAGGTAAAAAGGGATAACTTTGTAAATTAGTAAAACTGTAAGGATTAAATTGAATTTTGATAATAATTAAGCAATAAATGAGAATAAAAATAAGTTATGTAAGTAATAACTGTTTTCCTTGATTTTTGAGTAAAATGTGTTTATATTCAAAGTTTAAATTAAATAATCAAATTTTACTACTATATAAAAGTACTAGGATTGTTAGTCACCACTGGGCATAATTTATGCTCAGCATGTAGTTTCTGCTGCATACAGGTACTGAGTTGAAGGAGCAGAGATGCACAAAAAGGGGAAAAAGTTAGTTTGTTATGTAGATTATGTAGCTTGTGGCATGTATATAAACAGACGGTTTTGTATAAGTACTTGATTATGTAAAAATATGTAAACATATGTGTGTGTGTATGTGGTCATGATCTATTTTGAATTGTGGAATGGTTGATGGAAGTTTTGAAGGATGGGATGATTGTTTTAGAAGTGTTGTGCCTCTGAGAGGCTGCGATTTGTCTGATTTTCAGGGAGCTAATTAGAAATACAGTCGTTATAATGCCGAAATTTTTGTTAAATGAATAAGTAATCTGGGACAGTTATAGGACATCGAACAAATAAGTCAAATATACAGTATTAAGCATTGACATTAGTTAAAGAAAAAAAATTTACCGGTGTGCGCGCACTGTTCAGTTAGATCGGAGTGATAAGGGTGTTACAATTTAATCCCTCACAACCAAAATCTCATATTGAATCTCTTATTGAATAATTTATTAGCTAATAAATTGCCACCAATAAAAATAATGATGAGCAATTCAAGCAAGTCATTGCAAAGCTTGAGCAATTCGCTACCCATAAAAAGATCTTAGAGACCCAAATTACTCAACAAGCCTCTTTAAGTTTTCAACCTATGGGGAAGCTACCTAGCCAACCTGAGTTCCCACACAAAGAGACTTATCAAGTAATTACATTAAAAAGTGGTAAAGAGGTTGACAATAAGTAAATATGTACTAACTTAAGATGATGAATCAAAGGCAAATTTGATAGGTCTATTATGCATGATGTGATTGATAGTAATAATGATGTTATTAAGTATAGAAAAGATAAAAAGAAAAATAACTAACCTAATAAAAAGGATGAACCTAGAGTATGACTTAAAACTTTGCCTTTTCCCCAAATATTTTTAAGGCGTAATTTGGATAAACAATTTGGCAAGTTTTTAAATTACATTAAGGATATAACTATAACTATTCCATATATGGATGCTATAAGAGTTTTGCCTTCTTGGGGAAAGTTTTTAAAGGATATTACAACACATAAGAGTAAGATAAAAGAGTATGGTTTAGTTTCATTAGTGGAGGAATCCAAAGCTATGTACTCTAAGTCTCCACCTAAGCAAAAAGGTTCGAATTGTTTTACAGTTCCTTATGTTATAAGTGGTGTACCTTTTAAAAAATCTCATTGTGCTATTGGTGCTAGTGTTAGTCTTATACCTTATTCTATCTATAAAAGATTAGATTTATGTGAACTTAAGCCCACTAGCTTATGTTCGTCTATGTCTAATAAGACCATTACTCATCCTTTAGGAATTATTGAAAATGTTCTACAAAGGTAGGTAAGTTTGTAATACTAGCAAATTTTGTTGTGTTAGATACAGAAGAGGACTTAAAAATTCTTATATTATTTGGGATATCTTTTCTAGTTACAACTGGTGCTGTTATTGATATGAAAAGAGGTAAGATTACCATAGAAATAAAGAATAAAAGTGTGGAATTTGATGTTTTCAAAATGATGAGATCTTCACCAATATAAAGTGTTAGTAGAATTGATTCTTTGGATATTATTGATGAGTGTGTTGAGAAAATTTTGCATGATTATTTGAGGTAAAAACTTTTTGAACCTTGTGCAAGTGAGGAGGCTAGCATAAATTGATTGAAGGCTCAATCATTTCCTTTTCATAGGCCCTTAAGGTTGGAACCTTTGAATCAAGATGATGGCCAAAAATGTGCCTCTCCAAAGGAATAAGCTAAGTTAGAGCTTAAGTCTCCACCATCAAATTTGAGATATGTATTTCTAGACTTAAATTCTCAATTTTCTCTTATAGTTAATTCATTTTTGCCTAATGATCAAGCAGATGCATTGAGAGATGTTTTGCTTAAGCATAAGAATGCTATTTACAATTCCACAAATGATCTGAAAGGGATTAGCCCTATTAGTGATCAAGCTTTTAGATAATGGTATCATATATTCTATTAGTGATAGTAAATGGTAAGCCCTTTTCAAGTGATTCCTAAAAAGGGACGTTTAATGGTAGTTAAGAATGAATCTAATGATTTGATTCTTACTAAAGCTATAATGGGATGGTGTATGTGTATTGACTATAGAAAGTTAAATAAGGCTACTAGAAAATATCATTTTTTCTTGCCTTTTCTTGATAAAGTCTTAGAGAGGCTAGCTATGTTTTTTTTTTTGCATTTTTTGCTATATTAATGGTTTAAATAGGTTTTATCAAATGCCTATTCATCCTAAGGATTAAGCAAAAACTGCATTCACATATCCTTATGGAACTTTTGCATTTTGGCGTATGCCTTTTGGTTAATGTAATGCCCCTACTGCTTTTTAAAGATGCATATTTTCTATCTTTAGTGATTTGATAGATGAATGTTTTGAAGTCTTTATGGATAATTTTAGTGTCTATGGAGCTAACTTTGACCATTGTTTATAGACATTTTCTAAATTGCTTGATAGGTGTATAAAGATAGATTGGTGCTTCATTGGGAGAAATGTCGTGTCATGGCTCAAAAGGGTATTATTTTTTGTCATTCTATCTCATGTAAAAGGGATATGAATGGATAGAGTAAAGGTTGAAGTGATATCCAATTTGTCCCCTCCAAAGAGTGTGAGAGATATTAAAAGTTTTCTTGGTCATGCAGGATTTTATAAGAGATTTATTAAGGATTTCTTAATGATAGCTAAGTCATTATGCAATTTTTTTCCATTATGTAGTTTTTTGGCAAAGGATATTGATTTTATGTTTGATGAATCTTGCCTTGATGCATTTGAGACATTAAAGAAAGCTTTAGTTTTAACACCTATTTTGCAGCCAGCTAATTAGGATAAACCATTCAAGATTATGTGTGATGCAAGCAATTTTGTTGTAGGGGTAGTTTTAGGGCAAAGAAAGGAAGGTAAATAATATATGATATATTATGCTAATAAGTTGTTAGATGGAGCTCAAATCAACTACACCACAACGAAAAAAGAGTTATTGGTTATAGTTTATGCATTTGATAAGTTTAAAGCTTATTTAGTAGGGTAAAAGGTTATAATATATTCGGATCATACTGCCCTTAAGTATCTTTTAAGTAAGAAGGATGCAAAGCCAAGGCTTTTGAGGTGGATTTTGATGCTTCAAGAATTTGATTGGGAAATCAAAGATAAAAAAGGAAGTGAGAATCCTTGTGGCAGATCATTTGTTAAGGTTGGATCAAGATGGTGTGCCTATAGACAAAAGTTTTCATGGTGAATTCTTTTGAGTGTGGTATCTAAAGAAATCCCTTGGTTTGCTGATATTTCCAGTTACTTGGTAAGTGGTATTCTTCCATATGGTTTAGATTATAATCAAAGAAAAAAGTTTTTGTATGATTGTGGGTCCTACTATTGGAAAGAGCCACTGCTTTACAATAGGTATGCCAATGGATTGATTAAAAGGTGTATTCACTAAGATGAGGTTAAAGATATTTTGAAGCATTGCCATTCCATGGAGGTTAGTGGTCATTTTTGTATATCCAAGATAGCTTTTAAGGTACTTTAATCTAGTTTTTGGTGGCCTTCTTTATTTAGGGTTGTTAGAGCTTATATACTAATATGTGATAGATACCAAAGGATAGGTGGTATAATAAAAAAGCATAAGATGCCATGAAGGGAGTATTAGAAGTGGAGATATTTGATGTTTAAGAGATGGATTTTATAGGTCCTTTCCCTAGTTCTTTAGGTCATAAGTATATTTTAGTTATGGTGGATTACCTATCTAAATGGGTTAAGGCAATTCTTACTCTCATTAATGATGACAAAGTAGTTAGGAAGATGCTTAGGAAGGTTATTTTTCCTAGGTTTGGTACTCCTATAGCTATTATTAGTGATTGAGGTTCCCACTTTTGTAATAGTATCATTGATAGTTTATTGAAGAAGTATGGAGTGACACATAAGTTGGCTACTCTATATCATCCTTAAACTAGTGGTCAAGTAGAAGTGAGTAATAGAGAATTGAAATGAAACTTGGAAAAAAAATATTTCTTCATCTAGGAAGGATTAGGCATTAAAATTAGTTAATGCTCTTTAGGAATATAGGATAGCCTTTAAAACACCTATAGGTCTTACCCCATCAACTTATATATGGCCAGTCTTGCCACTTACCGATTGAGCTTGAACATAAGGCTTATTAGGCAACAAGGGCTTTGAATTTTGATATGAAGCAAGCTAGTAGGCTGAGATTACTTTAATTAAATGAGTTAAAAGAGTTAAGGATGAATGCCTACGAGAATGCTAAATTATATAAGGATCATACCAAAATGTGGCATGACAAGCATATTCTTAAGAAAGAGTTCAATAAAGGTGATTTGGTGCTTCTTTATAACTCAAGATTGAGGTTATTTCCTAGGAAGCTCAAGTTTGGAAGTTTTGGTCCTTTCAAAGTTGTTAAAGAATATGAGTTTGGAGCAATTGATATTGAGAATGACAAGGGAGAAATTTTCAAAGTAAATGGTCATCCTCTCAAGCCATATTTTGTTAGTGAGTCCATGGGTGAGGTGAATTTTCTTACTCTCTTTACACCTAAAGAGGTCATTTCTTAAGTTTCTTAATACTTGTTTTTAGTTTTTACAAAAGTTTAGTTTTCCTTTACATAAGTTTCTTTATATATAGTTTTAGTATGTTTATAAGTATGTTTTTTGTTTTTGTGTTTTTATTTCATATTTACACATTCATTTTGATGGCCTAATGCTTTTCTTTTGAATTTTTTGAAGTTCGTATTTGTGAGTTTTTGGGTAGGCTATGATAAGTCATAATGCCTGTGCTGACTCATTACAGAGAGTCAGCATGCCGACTTTAGGGTCATACCAACTTCTATGCTAAGTCATTCTAGACAGTTATATACTAAGTCACCAATTATCATGCCAATTCATGAAGGATCACTTCTATGACGAGTCGTAATGCATGTGACTACTCATTCTAGAGAGCTGTCATACCAAGTCCTACCATCTGTGCCGACTCTTGATAGCATCAAATCTGGTCGAATTTTCTCTACTTTAAGTCTCTTAAATGCATTATTTCAATTTCTATTTTTAGTCTTTTTTCTTGCCATTATTTTTAGTTTCTTTTTCTAAGTGTTTTGAAAAGGTACAAGAAACCCTAAAGGGGAGTGTCTTTTCCCATAAAGAGTAATACCTCTCCTAATTTTTCTAATCCATTTTTAGAAAATTTCCTTCCCTAGAAATACTAGTCTTTATCTTTATTTATTGTAGCAGCCTTTTGCATATCCTGAAAGAGCAATTTCTCTATAAATATTAATTTTTTCCTTTTTTTTCTCTACTCTATGTTAGTTTTCTCTCACTTATTTCTCCTAAGCCTTCCATTTTCAAGTTTTTAGTTTCTCTGTCTTTCTCTTTCATGTGTTCTTTGGTAAGTGTTTCTCCATTTTTCTTTTGATTCTTTCTTCATTTTATCACTCAAGATGCCAAGAATAAGAGGTTATACATCTTTAAGGCCTCAAGAGGAAGCTTCTCATGATGAAGATTTCACTTCAATGTACAAGGTTATATTTGGCATTGCTTCTCATGACAAATGAGCTAAGTTTGTTTCTCTTAAGCCAAAAGGAATAATGGCTTGTAAGTATCTTTCTACTAGTTTTTTGAGAGATTTGGGCATGCTTGAAACTCTTAATAATCTTTTACTTTCATGTGGTCTTGCTATATTTCTTTCTATGCATGAACCTACTTACATTCATTTAGTATTAGAATTTTTCACTACTTTAGAGGTGAATGAAAATTATTTTAGGGTGCTTGAATTTTGTTTGCTAAGAGACAATCATAAGCTTACTTATTCATTTATGTATAGGGTGTTTAGATTTAGGAGAGATGGTTTGTGTGACCTTTCTAAAGACTTTGATGTTCATGAATTTTGGACATTTTTGACTAATTTGAGAATCCCATTCCAGCCTGAAAGGGTAAAGCTATGTTTATTAAGAATTTGAAATTTTGGCTTTTGCATAAAGTCTTGCTTGTGTGGTTTTTAATAAATTTGAATTCAATAGGGTCACTTTTTAAGATTTATTCCTTATGTGATGCATTCACAATAATAAACAAGTTTGTTGGACTTATTGAATTTTTACTCAATTGCTTACATGCACTGCTAGGAAAGATAGCCCTATTTCTCATGGTTATATGGCATTATTGCTAAAGATTTGGATTATGATTTAACTGAATTCATCCGTGTGTTTGAGTGTACATATTTGACAAAATAGACTTTGATTCGAGTTGAAGTGGTTGATGCATCTATATGGTTCATCCCTGTATGCTATCATTCATGTTGGAGGGGATTGGAGCTACCACCACCACTAACCCTCAAGAAAAAGTGGAAGAAAAAAAGGAAAGTGAAAATGAGGGACGATAAGATTTTTTTGTTCCTCAAGAAGAAGAAACTCATAATGCATTGGTCATTCTTTCAGCCCAATACTATGAGGGTGCTAGTAGGCCTACTTATTATCATTCTTATGGACAAACTCATAGTGTCTCAAGTGAATCTTCAAAGATATGAAAGCAAGTATTAGAAGGCCAATAAGCAATGCAAAGGCAATTGAATTCGATAGAGCCTATGCAATGAAACCTTGCAAGAAGGCAAAGGAGGATGGAATACAAAATGGATACTTTTATAGCTCAAATGGGCCATGCTATTGGCTCTCCTCCCCCTTCTCCTTCGAATGACTAGGGAGGCATTTCATTTCCTTTTCCTTTTTATTGTTTTGGGTTCACATTAGGGATAATGTGAAGCTTAAGTGTGGGGAAGGGATGTTTATTTACGTTTTTTTTATTTTATATTTATGTTTTTGTTGCATATGTTTAGTGCTGAGATTTTATTTTGCATGTGTGATGCTATGCTATGTTCATGCATGATTATTCATTTGTCTTCTCTATCTTTATTTTCAAGTTGTTTTTCTAAGTTTATCTTGGCATGATTAAGAGCAATTTAATGCCATGTCAATAGCTTATTTTTGATGTTCAATTGGCAGAATCTTAAGTTTCATGTAGTATAGTTTTTAAATTTTTTTTACTATCTTTTGTTATTATTTTCAAAGTCTTAGGATGTTTAGTGAATTTTCTATCTATACTTGAAAATTAGGATGACATGATTCAACTTTAGTGTTTAAGAGCCTTTATAGTCTTAGGGAAACTGTAGCCATAATACACATTGCTCACTCTTCAATAATGGATGAGGACTTAAAAAAATAGTAAGAAAAACCAAATCATCTTATAGGGTCAAGCATAAAATCCCACCCATTAAACATGATTGGAAAGAAAAAGAAGAAGAAAAAAAAGAGGGATGGAGCATAAAATGCACCCACAAAAAAATTGCTAAGTTATTAGAAAATTTAAAAGTGCCTAAAAATGCCATAAGAATTGTGAGTTTATATGTGAGCTTTCCTTGTCCCAAATGGCTATGGTTGTTCTTAAATCTCAAAGTTTGAAGATTGTCTATCCTAGTTGAATAGTTTGGTTAGATTATTAACTCTATGTTCTTGATTTTGATTTTAATAATTTAAGATAGTAGGTTAAATTTATTACGTATGCTATTCAACTTGTCTACTCTATCATTGTTGAGCATCAGGAGCTAGTTATTTGGTTATCTTATTCAAAGCATTTTCACAAGTTAAAGATGATTCTTATGAAAACTCTTTTCTAACTTAGAAGGCAAATAATTTTTGTTAGTTCTCTCAATTAGATTCTTATATTCTTGTTTGAGGGAAAGAAAGGTTTAAGTGTAGGGGAATTTGATGCCACGTAATTTAGCATAGTCACTTTGTGTGTTATTGCATTATTTCTTTAGTTAATGTATACATTTTGTTATATTTTAGATTACTTTTTATGCCTTCTTTATTTTGTAGGTTAAATGTGCCTAATTGAATTAAATAAATCACAATTGAAAAGAATTTTGTTGAATAATAGAAGAAAAAGGTATGTAAGAAGTTCAAGAGCCTGTGCTGACTCGTAACAAGGTATGCCAACTCATTATGGGGACTCAGTGTGCTGACTAATGCTGTGTTGAATCGATTTCTGAAGCAGTTGAGTGTGTGACAACTTGTTCTAGTGTTGATGACTTGTTATAAAGCCTTGGTGTGCCAACTAGTCTAACTCAGCATTAGGGTGTGCTAACTCATCATAAAGGCCAACAATCACAATTTTTTATATACCTCTTCAGAATTTCAATCCTTTTCCAAAAAGACACCAATTAGGACTTCTTTAGGCCTATAAATACATGAAGATAAACATGTTTTATATATAGAAATATTACCTTTTAACTTTAAAATCAATTAAGAAAAATTATGATGAAGAAGAATACTTCAAAGAAGATGAGGGATCAAAATAGGTCAATCATCACTCAATTATTTTTTTGAAGAAGTATTAAGGAGTCTCTTACATTCTTTCTCATTTTTCTCTTTAGAATTTACTTAACATTAGTTCTTTTCCTTGTGTATTTTGTTTTTCCAATATGTATTTAGACTAACTTTATTTTGTTAGGATTGCAAGTATGAGTTGATCTTCATTAATATAAATATTTTGTTTGAGTATGGATGATTTAAGTTTAATTGGATTCTTACTTTGTTATGTATGCGAGATCACTATATGTAATATGTTAATCAATTTGTTTACAATAACAGTTAAGACATTTTGGTGGAAAGATAATGAAACTTAAAGTTAAAAATCACTTAGGAGACAAGGATTTCACTTTGAAGGGTTTAAGAATAGGCATAAAACTTCATAGTTCTCATCTATCTCCATAGTAACTTGAGAGTGCTTATGGACTCTAGATGGGGATGGCCTTATTTGACAATGAGAGTTGCATCTAGGGATAGTAGGCCTTATTCTCTATTTATTGCATACTTATGCGTTTATTTGCATTTTTATAAGATCAATTGATGTCTTATAATTCTAATACTTATATTAATTATTTGAAGTTATAGTTTAGATTAGATAATTAGATTAGTAAGTAAAGAGGAGGATTGAATTCTAATTCTTATAAACCTTAATGGAGGAACCAACTTGGATTTTCTTGGTCTCACACTTCATCACAACTCAATCCTCCATGTGAGCCCATGCTTAAACCATAAAACCCGCCTGTTTTTCCTATAAAGCTGCCATTCAATGCCTTATAACCAATTCCATCTTGAATCCCTTATTAAGCAATTCATTGATTAACAAATTGCCACTAATAAAAATAATAAAGAGCAATTCAAGTAAGTCAATGCTAAGCTTGAACAACTTATTATCCATACTAGGATTTTAGAGACTCAAGTTGCCCAACAAGCTTCTTCAAGTTCTCAACACATGGGAAAGTTACCAAGTCAACCTAAGTTCACTCACAAAGTGACTTGTCAAGCAATTACTATAAAAAGTGGTAAGGAGGCTGATAATCGTGAGGTAAAAGGTAAGAATGTATTAACTCAAGATGATAAATCTAATGGTAAGTCTATTGAGTCTAATGTATATGATGTAGTTGATAGTAATGATGAGTTTGTTAAGCATAAAAAAAGGTAAAAAGAAAGATGAAAAGCCTAATAGGAAGGATAAGCCTAAGATAGATGTGAAAAATTTGCCTTTTCCCCAAAGATTTTTAAGGAGAAATTTGGATAAGTAATTTAGAAAGTTTTTAAATTATCTTAAGGATATAACTATCACTATTCCATTCATGGATGCTATAAGAGATATGCCCTTATGGGGAAATTTTTAAAAAATATAACCACACATAAGAGTAAGATAGAAGAGTATGGTTTAGTTTCATTAGTAGAAGAATCAAAGGTTATGTACTCTAAGTCTCCACCAAAGCAAAAGGATCCTGGTTGTTTTACGATTTCTTATGTTATAGGTGGCATTCCTTTTGAGAAAGCTATTTGTGATGTTGGAGTTAGTGTTAGTCTTACACCTTATTCTATCTATAAAATATTGGATTTAGGTGACATTAAGCCTGCTAGTATGTATTTATCTATGGCTAATAAAACCATTACTCATCCCTTTGTTATTATTGAAAATGTGCCTACTAAGGTAGGTAAGTTTGTTATACCCATTGATTTTGTTATACTAGAAATGGAAAAGGACTTATAAATTCTTATATTGTTTGGAAGGCCCTTCCTAATTATAGTTGGTGCTATTATTGATATGAAAGAGGCAATTACCTTTAAGGTGAATAATGAAAGTGTGGAAATTTATGTTTTTAAAATAATGAGATCTTCAACAATAGAATGTGTTAATAGAATTGATTCTTTTGATATTATTAAAGAGTGTATAGAGGATGTTTTTCATGATTGTTTGAGGCAAGAGCCTATTGAGCCTTATGTTAAAGATGAGGCTAATGTGAAGTAATTGAAGGCACAATCATCTCCTTTTCATAGGTCTCTAAGGTTTGAACCTTTGAACAAGGAGGATGACCAAATTGGAGCTTCTTCAAAGGACGAATCAGAGTTAGAGCTCAAGCCTCTACCATCAACTTTGAGATATGTATTTCCTAACTCAAACTCTCAATTTCCTTTCATAGTTAATTCATCTTTGCCCAATGATAAAGTAAATGGATTAAGAGATATTTTATTGAAGCATAATTGTAACGGCCTCAACACCGGGTTAGCCGTGAACAGTATTTTTCGACAGCGAATAGTATTTTTCGGGCCGAAAAGTACACCCGGAAGTAAAAAAATATTTTATTGGACCATCGAAAAATATTGATCATAGTGAGTCCGGGATTGAAATTTGAAGTGAAACCGAGGTTAATTGGATCACGAAAAGTCAAAAATATGAAAAAGGTAGCGAGTCAATTTTTATTATCAGGAAATTGACTCAATATTGTATAAATATTTAAAAATAGTAAACGAACTCCAAAAATTACAAAAAATTACAGTTAAGCCTAAAATAATATATAGATTATTTTGGCTGCAAAAAGTAAATTTTTTTATAACATCGATATTTTTAGATTGGACTGATAAATTTAAATCGGACCGATAATGGACTCCGATTGAGTTGAAAATTTATGTCCCACCTATTTTTGATGTGATAAAAATTATGGAATCGATTTTAATGTGAATAGGAGCTTTGAAAGTAATAGAAAAAGTTTTAGGGACCAAAATAGTAAAATTTTGGATAAAAATATATATATATAAATAAATATATATATATGTAAAAAAAAAAAGAAAAAGATGAAATGAAAATAAATGTCGGCAAATTGTGTGGTCTAGTGGCCACAATCTAACAAAGGCATAAGAAATAAAGGAAAAGGAACAAAAGAAAAAGGAAAACGTGGGCCAAAGAAAAAAAAAGAAAAAAAAAAGAAACAAGATGCAGTGGTCATCGACCACCAAAGAAAGAAAGAAAGAAAAAGAAAAGAGAAAGAAGAAAGAAAGGGAGGGTCACCGGCCGTCCATCACGCCGGCCACCACCGCGACGGCGATGAGCAGCGCGCCCTCTTCCTCTCACCGGCGTCCGGCCTCCGTTGTGGTGGTCCGATCGTCGAGTTTTTCTAATTTTAGTTTAAATGGCTTTTTTGTTTGTTCCGGCGAATCAAGACATCGGATAAGGACACCGCCACCACCGATCAACTCCCGGCGACGAGGCGAGTCTTTCGGTATATTCCATCGCTCCTCAAACGCCGGCGATCGGTAGATCGGAAATGGGTTTGGCGGGTTATTTAAGTGAAGATTCCGGCCAACCAAGGAATAATTTGGACGTGTGACCACCGGAAAAATGAAAGAGGAGATTCCGATTTACAAGGTGGCAGTGTCAGATTGTCACCGGCGAGATTCCAGCGAGCCTCCGGCGACGCTCCGGCGAGTCTCCGGCAAGCAAATTATTAAGCAAATTGAAACGAATTCGACCGTTATGGTATGTGACTACGAAATCTTTTAATTTTCCTTAATTTGTTGAATTTTTCCTTTAAATTTATTAAGGAAAAATATTGAATTATTGATTAATATTGAAATTAATGTTATTATCGTTCAATTAAATTTTAATTAAGACTAATATAGTGTATAAATTGGGTTAAGGAAATTTATTAAGAAATTTCCTTTGTGAATCAAAAATTTCCTTGTTAAAGAAATGAATTATTGTGTTGTAAATTAATGAAATTATGTCCTAATTGATAGAAGATGAAATAATGTATATATCCATAAATTGTTATGGAATTTATAGAAATTTATATGATTATTTTGGAATATGCATTGAATAATGTAATTGATCAAGTAGAGAATTTTTGTTGATTATGTTATATAATGATAATAAGCATAAAATAAATTGCTTATAAATTTTTAATGAAATTTACGAAAATTTAGAGAATTGTTAAGTGTATGGTATATGATGAATTATGTTATAATAATTCATGAAATAAGAAAATATGACAATAATTGAAAAACAATGTTCACATAAATTTTTACGAATTTTATGTGATATATGGATTAATTTAGAAATAAATATGGAATATACGTAATTGAAATATTGAATTATTGAGAAATAATTCAATAAACAATTAAAAGCAATAATTTAATATAATTTAATGTACATTTCGTATAAGGAAAAGGAAGAAATTAAATGATAAATTTTCAGAAAATAAAAAGTATAGTAAATAAATTAACCATAGTAATCGTATGAGTGAATAGTAACTGTATAAGTGAATAGTAACCGTATAAATGAACAGTACTCAAAGAAAAAATCGGATTATAAAATAATTCATAATTCAAATAAAATGGTGAATTATTATAAATAATTCACAACCCGTATTAAGTATTGCAATTTTCAAATAATTGCAAATTCATACTGAAAGAGCAAGAGATTGACTAAGAGACAAAAAGTAAATAAAATGACTGTAAAAGTATATTTTTGAATTATCAAGCAATAATTCAATAAGTGTCAAGAAAGTAAAGAGTGAATTATCCTGACATAATTCACAAAATATGAGAAAAAAATATATATATCGAGAAAATAATTAATTAAATAATTTATAGTGAATTATTGACAAATAATTCACGCAAAAGTGATTGGAAAGAAAAAAAAACGAAAAGAAAAAGTTATTGCATAGTCAATAGCACTAAAAAGAGTGCGATTGACAAAATGCACTGTTTTAAGCAAAATAAAAGAAATTAAAATTATTGATGTTTGAAAATCATTCAGAAAGGTCTTGACTGTTTTTGCCCTTAGCAATAGTCAGGTAGTGATATTCTTATTCAGGATATAATTGGCTAGCCATAGGGACACCTCTGTACCGCGGTGCAAGTCATGGCGACTTGCTTAGCTATGGGTGGGATCTTTGATCTCCATAGCTTCAGTGTAAAGTGAAAGTGAAAGTGCATCTGTTTTCTGCTCTGTGAGATTTGATCTTCCGAGATCATTTCTCTATCTGTTTAGTGGGACCTTTGGGTCCATGTTCCGTATATCCTTTTTGAGAGTCCTGTCATATTGCATTAGGGGCATATTGAAAAGAATAAATCGAAAGTGTAAAAGTAATTAAATGTAAATGTTATAAATGACAAAGAACTTGATTGAAAGAAAATGAAAATTTTGGGATAAAATCGAAATTGTTCCCAAAGATTGTAATTAATAAGCAATAATGATAAGAAAATGGTTATAAAAATAAAATATTTATGAAAAGACCCATGAGATTGAATTTGTAATTTGTGTACCAATTATTATTTTAAGAAAATGAAGAGTTCGAAAAATGGTGCTAATTATGTATTTAAAGTCAAACATGACAATACGGTATTTAATTGTAAACATATGACTAAATAATAAATACTGAAAGTAAAGAGGAAGTGAAAAGTAAAATGATCAAAAGACAAACGATTGTTTAGTTAAAATGAAAAAGTTTCATTTAAAAAGAAAAGAAAAGAAAGATTTGTATGCAGAGTGATCCAAAATACTTACATCACTTTGCAATAAAGATTATAAGCCTAAAGGTTAAAGTGAATTAAAAGAATAGATAATGGAAATCGTATTTGAATTATCTAATGGAACTAGGAACAGGAAACTTGCCATTAAAGACATGAGTATTCATGTAATTCGTTAAACGAAATGATAACTACGTCAAGTGTTGCAAAAGTATAAGACAAAAGATAAGTAAAAGTAGAAGTAAGAAACGAAAAAGGAAAAGTCAATTTGTAATCGAATCACAAAGAAAGTAGTGTAAAATAAATTGAAAAGTATACGAACAAAGTAAAATGGTTACAAAAAAATGTTGGTAAACAATGAAAATAGTGTGAAAGAAATTAAAAGTAAATTTCTGATAAATAAGAATAGAAGTTTGCACAATTTATGTAACTATGTTGAATTGGAAAGTTCTAGGATTAGTAGTCACCACTGAGCATTTCTAGTGCTCAGCACGTAGTGTTTACTGCGTGCAGGTTTTGAAGGGTTGAAGGAGCTCTACACATGGAGAAGCAGAATTCGAAGATAAAGAAAGCTAGTTGTACTTTTATATTTAGTATTTGTGGCATGTATATACTTAGACAGTGAGAGTATAGAATTGAAATGTATTAAAGGTACTTTTTGTTAAATAATAAATATTGTTGCTGTTTTGATAATGTCAGTTAAAGAGTTGTAAATGACTATTATTGATATATGATTTGTTGTGCCTCTGAGAGGCTGTGTGGATTGTTTGAATTTTTCAGGAGGCTAGTAAGTTCTAGCCATTGTGCTGCCGAAATTTCGTAAATTGAATAAAATATTAAATTGTATCAAAGTTGTTTGGCCATGATGGAAAGTTTGAAAAAAAAATTTTACCGTTTACCGCTAAGTTTTGCATCGAAGAATACTGTTCTGATAAGGGTGTTACAATAATGTTATGCTTTTTTTAAAAGCTTAAATACCGCAAGTATACAGTATATCGATTATAGTACTTCAAATATCGATCCCACGAGGCAATGTTGATTTAAATTATCCACTATTACTACTCAACTTTAATCTTGTTTACAATGTCTGTGAGTGGAAATTAATTCTAAACTACCTTTTTGTGTAAATTAAATCCTAGTTAAATATAATCAAAAAAGACAATAAATATAAAGAAATTGAATAATCATGCACTTGATACCATTATTTTAATTATAAGTTTTAATCTTATTAGTAAGCCAAGTTGGAATAAATTTTCAATCCACTCTCTCGACATGAATTAGATTTCCTAAAACATGCAATTAAAATGCTAATTCTCAACTCTCGTTAATGAACTAGTTGATTTTAATTACACATTTTAAGATCAACTACCAACCTATAGCAATTATCTCCACATGTGATCTCTCAAACTATGTTTCGATAATGAATTTCCTATTAAATTTCAATAAGACGTTGCTCTCACTAACTCTCTTATTTAAAACCATTATGTTGATTTTTAGAAAAGGAATTGCCATCTAAGGTCTTTTTCCTTAACCTATGATGATACTAATAAAATTTTAATAGCAAATTCTACATTCAAAGATTAACTAAGTAAATGAAAATATAAAATTATTCATATATAATAAAATGCCAACATAATATTCATTTAAAAGATTGCAAGGAAGAAAAATAAAATTAAGAACAAGAAGAAGGGGATCTCTCAACCCTTTTCCCTTCACAAAAGATGTCTTCTCCATTGCTTTGTCTCCTTCTTCAAGTCATGAAAAAAATAAAAATGAAGTACTAAAAATATTATTGTTCTTAAGATCACAATATCAAATTCTAAAAATTCATCCCTCTAAAAAATCTGTTCACTTGGCATATATATGCCTCTCTAAAAGATATGGCTCTTCAAAATAATTCTTCACAAAGGTTGCATTTGGTGGTGAAAAATTTTATCTCTTCAAAAATACAACTGCTCATCCGTCCTATGTCGTGCTCGCGATAAGGCACGCCTATGCTTTGGCTGGCTCCACTGGCTGTCGCGACCTTTCCTTCGTTGTCGCCCTCACGACAATGCACGCTTCTTTTGCTGGCATGGCTCTCTTCCCCGCTTGCTGTCGCGAGCTCTCTTGCATTGTTGCGCTCGCGACAATGCCCTTGTAGCTCTCATTCCTCTCCTCCTCCTTCCAATTGATTCCTTTAATTCTCTAATCATTTCCCTTCTCCTACAAAACAAATAAAACAACCACAAACATACCAAACACATAAAAGAAACAAAATATAGTTAAAATACGAAAATAATAAACACAATACTAAACAAAACTATACATTACAACACAATGGGACCATCTGTAAATTTTATGACCCAAATGGGGTCGAATGAAGTAGCTATTAAAATATCCTTATTGGCATGTCTATCTATCCACAACCTAGACACAACGCAAACAATTAAATCTCTTTACTTTATCTTTCTTTTATTTACTTTTCTCTATTAACTCATTTACTATATGTACATGTATACTCATATAGTATCTTAAGTTTCATGTAGTATAGGTTTTAAGTTTTTCTTATTATCTTTCATTGTTATTTTCGAAGTTTTATAATGTTTAGTCAATTTTCTAGCTATACTTAATATCTAGGATAACATGATTCAAATCTAGTGTTTTATGAGCTTTTATGGTCTTAGGGAAACTATAGCCATAATACTCATTGCTTACTCTTCAATAATGGATGAGGATCTTAAAAAAATAAAAAGAAAAAGAAAGAAAAAGAAAAATCAAAATCATCTTATGGGATAGAGTATAAATCCTGAATCTCTTTTCTACAATGCTCTTCTAGTTCACAATTCATTTGTATTGGTCCAGCTTTTATTGGAATTTATTTTTGGATATTCATTTTTATATGAAAAATGTACCATATGTTATTTTCTATTCTAGAAAGCATTTGGCAAATATGAACAAATTTCTATTTCAATTAATTTTTAAAAATAAAAAAAATTTTTATTTTACCAAATTATTTTCCAACTATTTTTTTATTTTGAAAAAGGAAACATATTGTTTGAGAAAATGTAAATGTTTATGTTTTCCTTGAATTATACAATTTAATTCATTTTGAAACAGAATAAGATTTTATAAGGTTTAAATTTTTTGTTTTGGATTTTTCAATGAATGGAAAAATAATTTTATCTCCTTTTACATAAAAAAGTATTGTCATAGTTGACAAAATAAGAAGTTATCATGTTAATGAAAGGGGTCTTTAATATAACACTATGATTTATATTTTCTAGTAAAATGAAATGAGTTTTAATTGAAATACTTCCATTCTTGATGGAAGCTTCGATTTTACTTTTGATAATCATTTTGAGTTATTAACTACTGTGAGCTTTTTATTTGTTTCTTCGAAAAATCTTTTTAGAACAATGCAACTTTTTAAACAATTTAAATCTGCTCCTGTATCAAAAAGAGTAATTATTTCAATTTTGAAGTCTTCTAAAAAAGTATGGTTTTGATAAGATATTTTCTTATTGTGATTGTTTATAAAAAAACAAGAAATCATCTAGGATTATTTCTAAGTTTTCAATTTTGTTTTCTATTTTTTGTGTTTTATTTTTTTCTTCAGCTTCTTCCTCCTCTCATTAGAACTTTGTTCTACAATTTCAGAGATAATTGTTTGAAGAAGTTTCAAATTAGGTTTTTGTTTTTCTTTAAGAGTTTTTAATTCCTATTTAACTATCCTAATTTCTTATTAAAGTGATTATATAGTAACAAAAGGTTTTGTCTTTGTTTTTGTTCCTAAGATTTTTGTTAAGTCATAGGTATTGTTCTAGATTAAAGAAAATGATAAAGATGAAAGAGTGGTAGTCTTAATGGGTTTTGTTTCAAAAGATTTAAAAATATTTTCTATGATATTCTTCTAAAGTTTTGAATCTTCCACTTGTTTGATGGTATCAAGGTTGATTCTTGATTTTTCGTTAAGACATTAACAGATTTTTGAGATTCTAAATTAGTACCCAACTCATTACTGAAGGAATCAAAGGTTGTTAATTCATTAAATTACAAAGGCTCATCAGTTTTTTATGAACCTGTTTGAGTTTCACTTTCTGAGGTTTCAAGTAAAAGTACTAAAAGATTTTGAATTATTTCATCTTCAACCTATAACTTATGAAGTTTTTTGTTTAATTTTCAATATTTTGAAATATGACTGGGTTTGACACATTTTTAACAAGTAGTCTATTTTGGGTTTTGAAGTTTAAAATATTTTCTGAATGTTTTACATTTTTTATAAGTTTTGTTAGGTCTAGATTTGTTGCAGAATTCTTCTTTGTTGGGTTTTGAAGAAAATCTTTTTTGAGTTTTCTTTTGTAAGACTTGGATCAAAAACCTCTATAGTGTTTATTTTCCTTTGGGAATTTCAAACTGTTTATAGAAAGATCCTAGTTTTTGTCTATTTTTTCATTTTCCATTTTAAATATTTTTGGAGTTTTAAATCTTGATAGATTTTTAATCCTTCCTTTTGAGTGAAACTAATTAATTCTTCATATTAATTATATGGGATTTGGTTAATTTCAAAAAATACTTTGATTTTGTTTTTAACTTTCTCTCCTAAAAGAGTTGGTAAGACTACTAAGAATTTATTTTTTTCAAAATGGTTGGTTGGAATCTTCTCTAAGCATTACCTTAGTTAAGAAAGTATTTTTGTAATTTTGAAACTCAAAAAGTTTTTAACACCTAAGGTTTAAAAGTAATTCTACATTTTTGTCTTTTAAATAAGATGGGTCACATGTGAAATGTAGACTAATCGTATTTATTAAGGTTGCTACAACATCTGAAATTGGGTTTCCTATCTCATTGAAGATATGAATTCCTTTCTTTGTGGTTTGAATGGCACTTAGGATTTCTACTTGTTGTTAAGGAGTGAGATGGTAATCCCACCATCCTTTTAATTAGCTTGAAAAACATGCTCTCAGAAGTTCAACTATGGCCCTATCAGGTCTATATAGTCATCTATTGTAGAAGACTGAGGATGTTATATTCAAATATACCATCTATATTCCATTCATAGATAATAATAACATTGAATTTAGATTGAGATAGAATGTTTGGTCTATTTTTTATGCTTAAGTTTGGGATTATTATAATGGCAAGAGGTTGGCCTTTTTGCCAATGGAGTTTGAACAACTCCAAATTTTAGGTTGGTTATTGGTCTTCTTCAAGATTGGGATTTTGATACAAAGTGCTAACAATTTTATTATTAGCACTGGGTGTAGAGGTAGAGGAATGCTTTAGTTTGCTAAGCTGGTCACATAAGGCTTAGGTAAATTCTTATCTACCCTCCTTGAATATCTTTTGGCTAGTTTTTAAGATTTGAAAAGATTTAAAAATTGAGCTTTTAAGTTTACAATATGTTATTTCAACCGGGGAAACAATAGAGGTTTTTTTATTTTCTTCTATCCTAATCAATTATTTTGCAATTGTACTAATGTGATTGTTTGCAAAATTATTTTGTTGAAGAATATTTTTAATATCTATATCTATGTTTTCATTTGGGATTTTATAAGGGGCAGCATCTACAGTTCAGCTTAGATATGTTACCTTTATGTGTCATAATGGTGAGTGTTCTGATTGAATTTTCCTACCATATGACATTTTCTATTTTGTAACTTTATTTCTAAAAGTTAAAGGGTTAATGAATTTTGAGATTCTTTAAATAGGTATGAAATTTGGATTTGAGATGTATAAATTTCAAACAAGTCAATGAAAAGAATGTGAGTTTTCTATTCTAAAAAAAATTGTAACATTCATTTTGTATTTCTTTTCTTTCATCTAGAAAATTTTTGAAAAACCAAGTTTTTTTCTAGATTTTAAGATTCATAAAAATCCTTATGCAAGAAATTTTTATCAACTTCAAATTCTTTTTCAATAACATTTAATTCGTTAATAATATTTTCTATTATTACAGAAAAAGATGGTAAAGTTGGTGGTCAAACATTTCATAATTCCTTAATATTTTCTATTAGAATCCAATACAATCTACTTCATATATAATTTTTGTAAAAGTAAAAGTGAAAATTTTCTATTAATATTTGATGACCATTGCAGTTTTATATCTAATACTGTAATTGATATAATATTACGTTATATATTTTAAAATTATAAAAATTGTGTTCATTTTCTAATAACTTTTTGACACATGACACTAAAAAATATTTTTTAAAAATTTTAAAACATACAAGATAATATTGCATTAACTAAAAAATTAAGAATAAAATTATTTTTTTATTAAATATTAAGAATAAATTTGTAACTTAAATCTTTTGTAAATCACTTCCTTTAATTAAAATGTAATCTAAAAAAAATAAAATGTAACCTAAAAAAAGTAATTAAATGAGTGTATATAGGGCGGTTACCAATTAAAAAGTGAGAAATATATGGAACACCTTTAGTAATGTGGATGGTTACATATAATAGTGGTTTACCATCTTGTATTATGGGTAGTTTATTACCCGTATGCCCATGGATGGTTACATATAATGGTGGTTTACCATCTTGTATTATGGGTAGTTTATTACCCATATGCCCACATCGTATTTCTTATTCATTTTATCATACAATGAGAATAAAAGAAATGACTATATCTCAAATAGAGGTGAAGATAAGAACACTATTGATATATCTGAGAAGAAAAGTAAAAATATATCTATACTAGAAGGAAAAAGGCTATATACTAGGGACAAAAGACTATATGAAAAAGATTAAGCCTTGCTATTTACACATTATCCTACACCAATCATATTTCAACACTCCCTCTCAAGTTGGTGCATAGATATCACATATGCCCAACTTGTCAATCCATCTCAAGAAATCACAACTTGAAACTGCCTTAGTTAGAATATTTGCTATCTGATCTTCAGATCAAATTTGAGGTAATTCCAGAATCTTACTTTCTAATTTCTCCTTGATAAAAAAACCTATCAAATTCAACATATTTAGTTCTATCATGTTCGACTGGGTTGTGAGTGAAGGGATATCACATGGCATAAACATGAAGATCACGCAGCGAAAAAATTAAAAATTTGATCATTCATGTCACGCAATATACGATAAAAAATCGAAACATGCAATTTTAGGGTTTTTGAAAACTTACAAGTTTGGATGCACTTCAAAACTTGATTTTGAAGATGACCAACATATAAGATGGACTTATATACCTTAGATCTTGATCACCAATGCCAAAGGAACAGCCTTTGTGCCACACCACTCTATGTTCACACACACACTCGCAAAGATGACTAAAACCGAGAGTGTTAGCTCTATGTTTGTGTATTCGGCAATGGAATTGGTTTTGAAGCTACAAGATCTGATCTTGTTCTTCTTTTTAATTGCTATTGCTGCTCAAGAACACAAAAGATGAAGAAAAAATTCTTTCTCTTGAGAGTGGCGGCACTAGAGAGAGAAAAACTTACTAGGGCAAATAGAATTAATCAATTTATATTACTAGATTAGGAAAACTTGTGGTGGCCAAAATCCTCTAGAATTAGGTCTAATCTTCAACCTCCATCACTTCCTAATTAATTCATTTAAATTAATTCAAATTCTATTAGTTTTTAAATTCAAATTAATTTAAATTTGCATTAGTCATTTAATCAAAACAAACTACTTCTTTAGGGTTAGTAGTTGCCGAATTTAACTAGGATTCCTAGCTTGAATTTCGACCACATTAATTTTCTCTCAAGTATTATATCTTGATTAAATACAATTTAGGATTTAATACTCAATTACATTAATTAATCAAAGATAATTAATTAATTGACATTAAACCTACTAATGCCGAAATTCCCTCTCTCATGGACCAAGGTCCATTTAGCAATTTTAATACCAATTATATACATTAATTTGACTTTAAATAAAAGCCCAAATTAATGCCCAATACTCTATTTAAATATTTTAAGCCCAATGCTTTGTGTGCGATCCTATAGGTCCATTTAATATTAACAATGAATTAATAAATAATCCAAAGGCTATGTATATATTCTCTAGCAAGATATTATAGCATTCCAAATTAAATGAAAATACAAATGGCATTTAGTGACCTAATGCAATTTTGCATTATCCCTTACCCTTAAATATCAAAATTAATATAAGGCATGGAACTAGTCATCCTTATATATACTAATTTCTTTCTTGATATTCCAGTGACACTGAACTCTTAGATAAATAATGATTACTCATTATTTCATCTCGGTATGGCCATACACTTCTCAGTTTACTGATCAAGCGGCTGATGATATTTTCTCTCTTATCGAGAGGGGTAATCCCTTTACTTCCTTCATGCTTTCTAACATGAATCAGTGCATACCCAATCATACCCATACTTGTCACCCTGTTATGAGTACGTTAGGTGTATGTCAAAGTACACAATAATTCATAAAAAGTTTCATAGAGATTTCAAGTATAAGAACTCCTATGCAAAACTTGCACATAAGAAACACTTATGACTTGTACCATGTAGTGTTCTCATGAATGGATCGAATCCAGATACCATATTCTAAACATATATCTATGATCTCTGATTGACACTCTAGTCCTTATGATCTGTAAGACACAACTCAACTTATCAAAGAGAGCATACTAGTCTTAATTCAATTGTTATTCCCATAACAATGACTGACTATGGATATTTAGAATGAATCTCAATTGTTTCAAGGTCTTATAACCATGTGTCTCACACATGATAAGTTAAACTGAAACAATATTTTTGGATAGTTCTATCATTTGATATGTACAGGAATACAATAGATAAAACAAATGCCTCATTTATTAACTTAAATATTTTATAACAATGTATTAGGGCTAAGGCTTACACTAATAGTGAGTTATATCATAAGCAACTTTACTATCATAATACAGCCAAATTGGTTGTTGTTGTGAATAACCTATGTCTTGGAGTAACAATCGTAACCATAAAGCTTCACATAATCGAAGTGCAATGCCTCTGTACTCAGCCTCTGCACTTGAACGAGTGACCACATTCTATTTTTTACTTCTCCAAGTAACAAGATTACCTCCTACAAAAGTGAAGTAGCCACATGTAAACTTTCGATCAACTAATGCTCCAGCCCAGTCAGCGTCAATATATACAGCAATATCTTGAACATTTGCCCTTTTTTCAAACAAAACCAGGTGCAAATTTTAAATACCTCAATATCCTCATAACTGCTTCCATATGCTTCTTTCCATGATTGTGCATAAATTGACTAACAAAACTCAAGGCATATACTAGATTGGATCTTATGTGTGCCAAGTACATGAGACAACCAACAAGTCTCTGATATCTTTCTTTATCAATAGGAATCTGACCATCTTCTATGCAAAGCTTCAATCCTTCCTCAACTAGTGTATCAATTGGTTAACAACCTGCCATTCTTGTTTCCTTCAATAAATCTAAGATGTGTTTTCTTTGAGAAAAAAATTCCCTCTTTTGATCTGAAGACTTCTATTTCGAGGAAGTATTTCAAGCAACCTAAATCTTTGATCGGAAACTCTTTCAACAGATAATTTTTCAAGGTTTTTACCTCATTTGAATCATTTCCTATTACAACCATATCATCTACATAAAAAATAAGAGTTGTAACTTTGTCTTTTACTCTTTTTATGAATAAAGTATGATCAAAATTTCTTTGGTGGTATTCAAAGGCAATCATGGACTTTGTAAATCTCCCAAACCACATTCTTAGTGATTGTTTTAACCCATATAGTGTCTTTTTTTATTTTGCATGCTTTTCCAATCACATTTTTGGATGTCATACACCCTGGTGGAAGCTTCATATAAATGTCTTCAGATAATTTACCATGTAAGAAGGCATTTTGAACATCAAACTAGTACAGCAGCCACTCCAAATTAGCTGCTAGCGATAACAAAACTCGAACTATATTGATTTTTGCCATAAGAGCAAAAGTTTCTATATAATCTACTCCCTAGATTTATGTATACCCCTTGGCCATCAATCTTGTCTTAAAATGCTCAATAGTTTCATCAACTCGATATTTGACAGTAAACACCTAGCGACATTCTACTAGCATTTTTCCTTATGGGTAGTCCACAAGTTCCCACGTTTCATTACTTCTTAAAGACTCCAATTCTTCATTCATTGCAGCTTTCCACCTTAGGTTGACTAATGCTTCCTATTCATTGTTAGGAATAAATATAAAAAATAATTGATTTATAAATGAATTATTTGATTCTGACAAATTGTGATCTAAAATATAGTTGTTCATAGGATATTTAATTTTGCTTGAGAGATCTGGTTCATAAGTAGGCTTAGGAATACCTCTAGTAGTACACTCAGGCAATTATTTTTTAATGGGTTTAACAGACGATTGGCGTGGTAAATTTGGAGGAGCTTCAAATTGTTCAGTCACTTCTTCACCTATATCTTCATGATGCAACTTTACAGTAACCAATTCTTGATTTATGTCAGATTCAAATTCAACTTTAGATTGATTACTATCACTACTCCTATATTCAAAGTCAATTATATATGAGTTCTCCTGAACTTTTTAAGCTTCATAATCCAGTGTCATGATGTCTTCTTGGCATTTCTCCCTCTGAAGTTTAGGCTGAGAAAAATACATTACATCTTCATGAATGGTTGTATCTATTGTAGCAAAAATTTATTTTGTTTGAGGATGGTAGCATTTATACCCTTTTTGATTTACAACATATCCAAAAAAACACACATTTCAAAGCTTGTGGAGCTAAATTATGTCATTATTATTTATGAAAGTGCACAAATACTACACACCTAAAAACCCGAAGAAGGAGATTTGATATTGATGGACAAGTCACAACTCACACAAAGTGTATAAAGGCATTTGAAACTTAAGTACTCTTGAAGGAGTTATGTTAATTAAATACACTGCAGTATATAAAGCCTCACCCCAGTAAGAAATTGGCATATAAGCCTGGATTAACAAAGCACGGACAACTTCAAGTAGATGTTTATTTTTTCATTCTGTTATGCCATTCTGCTAAAGTGTGTCAACGCATGTAGTCTGATGAGTAATGCCCTGGGCATCCAAATAATTCTTCATGTCTAAGTTCTTATACTCACCTCCATTATCACTACGAAGCACTTAAACTTGCGCATTAAAATGTGTTTTGACTATTCTGAAAATTTCTAAAACAACATGTCTACTTCATTTTTAGATTTCATTAGCCATAGCCATGTCATCCTGGTACGATCATCAATGAAAGTAACAAACCAATGGGATCCCTCCCCCCAAAGTATGAATTTTAGATGGTCCCCAAATATCTGAATGAACAATCATAAATGGGGAAGGACTTTTATTCAATACTAATGGAAAAGAAGTTATGTGACTTTTTGCTAGTTCACAAACATCACAATGAAAATTAGAAATATCATTTTTCTCAAACAGTTTAGGAAATAATTTCTTTAAATATCCAAAAGAGGCATATCCCGATCTTTGATTCTATAACCATATCTTTACTTCACTGCTTACCACATGACAACCTTTTACCTGCTTACCGCATGACTACCTTTTACTGCAAGAGCTTGACTTAGTTTATTTGAAGTTGCTGCCTTTAAGTCCAGGTAATATAAATTCTCCTCCTTAGTACCTGTAATATCCTTATACCACTGTACCGAATGTACAGTTATTAGATGTCACAATCGAAAGGTAATAACGAAAATGATTATACTAAACAGTCTGCCAAAATATTTTTTTATCGCAAATACATTCATATCATACAACAGATCCATTTGTTAATAGTACTAATAATAAAAATATTACATAAGTATAGTTCACACTTTATACCTTCCATATACACATATATACATGCCATGACAACAATCATCCTTGAACTCCACTTGAACTTAATCAACATTGTAGCATCGACTACCAATTTTCTATCTTTCAACTTGTGCGCAATCAACAAACTACGTGCTGAGCAATGAAATGCCCAGTGGTGGATACATATCCCAAACTTTTCACAAAAATATCATTCATACATGCATATACATGCATGCATATACACATACATACATACATATATACATACATACATACATACATACATACATACATACATATGTGCATGCATGCATGCATGCTTCAATGAACATTCTTTAACATTAACTATTCATTTTCTCATTTTAATGTGCATCATAACATTATGCATGCATGCATTCAATTATGAAAAACTGTTCCAATTATTTAGAAGGATACAATTGTTGTTTTCATTTGTATACCTATCTTTCAGTCATTTACCATATTAACTTTCAATTATAATTAATTACTTTAATATTAATAACTGAACTTATTTATACATTTCATTGACTACTCGTTATGCAATTTACAAATTTTGATTCTTAATGTACTATTTTCTTATCATTTTACATTTTAATACTATTTCTTTTCACTCTTTACAGATACATTTACTCACATTCCATTTTTACTTGGAAATTTATCTTCATTCTTTTATTCCTTACACAATCATTTGATCATTCAGATATACATTCATTCACCCAGATATTTAGGCATTTATTCAATTACTTATCTTAAAAGAGATCTTCTTATTTCAATCACATATGCTCTTAAGGTTTAATTTTTCCTTTCTTTTATTTCTAATACATGTTATGGCATGAAAAATTTCAATTTAATCCCTATTTTCACTTAAGTGTAAAAATTTCACTTTTGGTCCCTGCCTTACCACATAATAGGGTTCATTTACTATTTAATTTTTCAATTAACATTCTATTTGTTAATTAAAATTTAGTTCCTACACTTTCGTTAAATCACATTGGTACTTTCTTTTATAATTTATTTACAGTAATTTTCTTATTTGACATATAACTTATCATTTTACTACAATTGAATCACTTTATGAAAAATTATATACAGATTTTCTAATTTTTTAATTGTTTCCAAAACTGTCATTTTACATTCTATTTACAATTTTGCTATCAGTTCACTTGTTTTCATTTTAAATCCATTATTTCGTATACAAATTATCAATCAATTCTCGTTTAACCATTTTCATATCAAATTGCATTTTAATGTTCCAGGACTAGAAATGATTACTTTTAATCTTTTCATTCATTATTTTATCATTCTCATACATACTTTTATTATTTTATTACTTTTACCCATCAAATGCATTATTTGGGTAAATTATCATTTTGATACTAACCTTTCATTTTCTTTTATATCAGTCCTTTTTCACTTTCATTTTCATTCACATGTCACATTTTACACTTTTATGTCATTATCACCATTATACCCCTAGTATACTTCCAGTAGAAATCTTCAGATTGGATATACAGGATGTGGATCCCACGGATTCACAACAGTACAATACAGTAGGAGATGATCCCAAAGGACCAATCCACCTCAGATCAGATTATAACAGAATAGATAATTAGACAAAAACTATAGGAGGTCAATATGATCCTACCATAGCAAAGCAAGTCGCCATGCAACCAACTATATCCTGAACTAGATTAAACCGCCAGACCACTACTAAGGGCAACATTTTTTAAAATCAATTTTCATATTTTTTTACATTTCAATTTGTTTTGCATTTTAGTACACTGTCCATACAATGCTTTCTTGTCATTTTAGTATACTGTTCTTATAATGCTTTCTTGTCATTTCTGTAAACTGTTCATATAATACTTTCTTTCAATATGTTTCTTTATCGTTTTTATACATCTGACTTTTTTACTTACTTTTGCATGCTATTACATTAATCACTTGATATGTTTATCATTTTCACCCATTTCATGAATGATTTATTTTTTTTTAAATTCACTTTCACAATGTTAACACTTTCACGTACTAGGTACTAATTTACTCTTATTTGCAAAATTGAAACTTTTAATTTCTTTCATTTAAATTTCCTTTTTATTTTATTTTATTTTAATTTCTTATTTCATTAGTTCAACTTCGATACATACCAATAATCAATATTATATACTTAATATATATTTTCAATTAAAATATACATTAAGTATACTTATATACATATTCGGCCAACACAATTATTTTTCACATATAATTTATTTTGATCCATTTAACACTTGATCCATCTAATTAGTGACTCATTATCACTATTTTGCACTTGAATGATCACACATATTAAATATCACTATAATTACCCTATTCGGCCATCACAAGCTTTCCACCTTAAATTTATTTTCTTTCATTTCTAATTAATCAAAACATCATCTTTAATTCGTTTAACCATTTCTATAACAACTATTTCAATTATTCATACATTATTCATATAAATGCTTAACATACATAATCACAAATCAAACTAAATCATTGAAAATTAAGGAATATTGTATCCACTTATCTTAGATTAACTTTCTCCTCACTGAAATCTCCCATTCCTTAGATTTACTCCATCAATCATCATCATTTTCTTTAAAAATCCTAAATAGCCAATAATGTAATGGTATAAAACTATCATTTTATTTGCTCCAAAATTAAATCTAACATCACAAATGAGCTATGCATACCTTAATTTATTTATATCAACCTTTAATTTAAATTATAAAGCTTGATTTCTCATACCTTATTTTGATACATAAACTTCAATCCTTGATTACTCTCACTTTTACCCCTCAAATTGAAGATTAAAGGTTGTTGTAATATGATAGAGAGACTAAAATTAATTTAGAAGACTTGATTTTGGAGAGAAATTAGAAGAGAGATGAAGAAAATGGCGGTTATGGAGTAAGAAGAAGAATTCAGCTTCAAGAAGAAGAAAAAGGCAGAAATATCGTGGTCCCTCTAGTACTTTATGATATTTTGGCTTTATATATCATAGTTTAATGGGTTGGATAGGTTTAACCAAAGTTGTTGGACCTCATTTAAGCCTAAAATTAATTTTAAGCCCATTTAATTCAATCCAAATTATTTCTCTCTCTTTCCAAGCTCAAATCTACTCAAAATCGATTCCATAATTGATAAAATAATAAATTAAGCTTCTATACAAAATTTCAGCTCAATCGAAGTTTATTTCTGATTCGATTTACTTAAATTGATCCGATTAGAAAATTTTTAGTATTACTGTAAATTACTTTTTCGCTATCAAATAATTCTTAATACTAATTAGAGTCCAATTGAAAGTTTCTACAATTTTTGAAGATCCTTTGCTATTTTTAAAGTTTCGATCAAATCCACAATCAACTAGTTACTATTTAAACTGAAATGATTATTTTTCTCTTACTTTCTGTATTCAAAACTTCCTAAAAATACTTTCATAATTCTTAAAATATATTCATTAGGCTTCAAGAATATTTTTGAGTCAATCAGAAACTGTTTTCCAAGCTAGTTCATTTTCACTAGTTCGATAACCTAGTTTTTCAAAATTATCGAAAAATTAATTTTTCATTACCATATAATTCTACATCTCATTTAATGTAGATCTAAAAATTATGGTGATTTTTAGAGGTCATTTCTTATTTTTAAAATTTTGATTAAACCTTAGTCAATCCAGACACTATTTGAATCGAAATTATAAAATTTTCTTATTTTTACCTTTTGGAGACTTATTTGATCTCATTTTGATTCTACATTTGAACCAAGGACTCTTGCTGACATGCTCTTTCTAATAATCAAATAAAATATTTTTTGATTTCAAAAAGTACTACTCATCTCGGTATCACTATTCATCATCGAAAAATACTATTTTTGACTAACATGGTATTTGGGTCATTACAGTACCACAACCAATCATCTATTTTGTTTGGATATCCTTAAAGATACAAAAGTTAGGCCAAAAAATAATAATGCAAAATAAAGCTTTTGTAATTTAAGACACAGACAAGAGGTTATATCCCAAAGAAGGAACTGTAAAAACATATTCTAAGTTCAGGGTTTCAATAAATTTCAAAGATCTTTTAACAATAATAGGAATTTTTCACCATTAGCAATTGAAATAAATTTATCTGAGGAAAAATCAAAAGTCATATAATTGGTTACACCTGAATCAATTATCCATATGTTATTACTAATAGAAGCATAAAGATGCTTACCACCATTACCTGTAATAGCTATCATTGTAGAATGCATCTCGCCAGTTTCGTCTTTAGGTCCGATTTCTGCAACTGCAGCTAAAGGATGGGCTTTCTTCATATTCTTCCTTTGAGCTTTATTGCAATCCCACTAGTCTGGATACCCTACCAGTTCATAGCAATGCTCTCTTATATGGGCAAATTCATTGCAGTAAGTGCATTTGTACAAAGTTTTTTCAGCGCCTCGATTATCTCTCGGCTTATTTCTTGCATCCATTGTTGTATTTTTTGGGTTTTTAGATTCTCCTCTCAATGTAATTCTGAGATTAGCTTCACGCTAATTAAGGCATAACATTCTTCTAAATTTGGGATTGACTCATTTCGTAAAATATCTCCATAGACCTATTCAAAACAATCATCAAATCCAGCAAGAAATATATTTATTCTCAATCTTTCAACGAATTTGTTGTATGCTTCAACATCTTCGGGATCCCTCATAACAACTTTGTCTCAATTATCTAGTTCTTGAAAAATCTCAAAAAGTTCACCATAATATTCTAAAAGTGATATTCCATTTTGTTTAGCTCTAAATGCTTTATGGTTTAGAGCAAAAATTTGCAATTCATCGCTTCCATCATAAAAGGCTTTTGCCAGCACTATCCATGTGGCATAAGCAGTAGGTAACCGAACATATCATTTCATGATTTCAGGTGTCATTGATATCAACAACCATCTCTTAACTTTTTGGTTTTCGGCATACCACTTTTCATACCCTTTCTCCATTTCTTTTGGCGGTGTTGGTTTTCCATGAATATAAGAGAGTTTTTCTCTTTCAGCAATGTGCATCTCCATCAACCGAGACCAAACATCATAGTTTGATTCAGTAAGAATTATACCTATATTAAAAACTCCTTCAAATTGTACGACAACAGGAACAAGATTGTTCTATGGAGATTCAGCTTTATCGTCCATTTATACACGAGAATAAAAAAATGGAGATATGATTTAGATCAGAAATGAGGCTCTAATACCAACTTGAAACAAATAGAGAGCTTATTCATTTGATCATACAATGAGAAGAAGAGAAAGGACTATATCTCACATAGAGGTGAAGATAAGAACACTATTGATATATCCAAGAAGAAAAGTAAAAATATATCTATACTAGAAGGAAAAAGGTTATATACTAAGGATAAAAGGCTACACTAAAAAGTGGGCTACATGAAAAATGTTAAACCTTGCTATTTACGTACTATCCTGTACCAATCATATTTCAACACATCTAACATACTTTCTAACAGCGATAAATTTAATTTTACTTTTTTAAAGCTTAAAATACTTTTTTTTCTTAATAAATGGTTTTGTTTTTTGATTCAATTAAAAAAAATCTAATATATATTTATTCGTATTACGTCTAGTTTGTTGATTTTTAATTGCCGACAATGACTAAAAGGGAAAAATAAAAATCCAAAATATGAATATATTAACTACATGTCAAGAATAAAGACAGAAAATCCATGGAATTTGGTTGCTAGGCCATCACGGGCTTGTCCCAAGTACAGGAGCAACACAAGCACGTGATGGTGCACCCTCATACTTCTCTACATGCCAAATCTTAATTTGCACGCAACAATTACATACATAAATAGAAGCCAAATGTAAAATATGAAAATGACCTTAAAACTGCAACCCAACAATGGTGAAGCGCATCCAATTTCTCCTAAATATTTTTAGCGTTTTTTTTATAATATATCTTTTTGGAATAATGAAGAATAAAATTCGAATTCTAGTCAAATTAAAAAAATAATGAAACTTTTAATTATTGAATAACTGATAATTTTTCCATCTAATTAGTAACACTACTAGTTCTGGGTGTCAAGACTAATAGAGAGTTGTAATCAAATTTTGAAAATATAGTAGAGTTTGGTTTGTTATAGTTTCTAGGTTGGAGGTGTAATTGAATTTTAAGTGAAAGGTTGATTGAATTTCGATTTGTAATTAAGTAAAATTATTTTCAAATGCATGCATGCAATATAATTATAAGATGTATTATCAATTATCACATGAAAATGTTAAAATAAAACTTACTAGACTATCAAACAGGTGGGTCGGACCAATTCGTATCATATTATTTTCGAATTAGATCGAGTTTTCAAGTCAATTCATATAATTTTTTTTGTGACATTAGATTGAGTGAATAAAAAATATCATAACGTTTCACCTATATTTCAATTCAATACTCAATATTTAGATTCTTACTTATTCGATAATAATGTTTTAAAATGAAGGACTCCATTAATTTCTCCAATAAATTTAACAAAAATTTGAATTTTCTATTTAAAAAATCATTTTTTAAATTTCCATTTACTTTTTGACAATAATATAATTAATAATGAATTCGCTGCTTTTCTTTAAATATATAGCTAATATATTTCCAAAAAAAAATTATAAGTAAAATTTTTAATTTGCTTATAATTAAAAAATATTTAGAAAATTTCACTTTTAAATTTAATGCCTTTTTTATAAATATTAGATATGTATTTAAATAAAAGTAGAAAATTTAAAGAAATTATCTCAATTTATTTATTAAATTAATAAAATTTATTATTAATTTTTAGTTATATTTATAACTAAATAAAAATAAAAAAAATGATTTTTTGAATACAAAATTTAAATTTCTGTTAGTTTTAATGAAAAATTATTTATTTTTTTCATTAGCAAAAATTTAAACATTGAATGTTGAATTAAAATATAAGTAAAACGTTAGAAATTTTTTATAATTAGCTCCAAATTTTATAATTTACCATATAATTGTGATAGAAATTCATAGCACTACGATAAAAACATAGAACAGGTAAAAAATATTGTTCAAAAATTAAAAAAAAAATATATATATATATATAAAGGGGTGTACATGGATCTGGATCTTTTTGTATCGAACCGAAGTATCGAAAAAAAAGATCTAGAATTGAACTGTACCGTTGACTTTTTGACTAGAACCGAACCGAATTGTACCATTGACTTTATTTGAAACGGATCTGGATATTTTATCCAAAATTGAACCGAGAAACATATTGAACTGTATTGTATTATTTTGTACCGAAAGAACCGATATTTATTAATTATTATATATAATATTAGTAATTTATATATAAATATTACTTATAATTTTTATTATATACGTACTGCATAAATTTAACTTCATAATTATTTAAATTATATATTTTAGTATACAAATTTAAGATAATAATTAGTTAATAAATTAAATTAAATATTTTAATTATTAAGAACATAAATTTAATTATTATAATAATTATTCTATATATATGAATATAAATATGAATATGAATATGAATATATAAATAAAATAATTTGTGTTTAATTTAATGTATCTTTAATATCACTCAACTACTATTTTATTTTCTTTATAAATTCTAGATAGATATGTAAGTTAATCAATTTATCATTTAAGTACTTTATCAATTAATTTTATTTATTTTGAGTGTCAATTAACTAATACTTATATATTTTTAGAATAATACCTGTATGAATATCTAAATTAATAATGTAATTAAATATATTTATTATATATAATGAAATATTACCAATTATTATATTATATAAGTGTACAATTATTTTACCAATTAAATTTATTTATTTTTAGTATCATTCAACTAGTATTTATATATTTTCGTACAATACCTATATTAATAATAGAGTTGTAAATCAATAATGTGTTTATATATAGTTAATGTATATAAAAATTTTATCAATTAATATAATTATATGAGTATGTAATTATCTTATCAATTAATTTTATTTATCTTTATATCATGAATGATTAAATGTACTTATATGAGTATATATACTCCCAGTATCACTTAATTAACATTCATTAATTTTTTCATAATACATATATGAGCAATTAAATATTTAAATTAATAATAAATTTATATATAATTATTATATTAATGAAATTTTACCAATTTGTGTAATTATATATGTATATAATCACCTTAACAATTAAATTTTATTTTCTTTCAGTATCACTAAACTAGTATTTATCTATTTTTGCACAATATATTTATGAGTAATTGAGTATGTAAATTAATAATATAATTATATATAATTATTATATTAATAAAATTTTACCAAATAGTGTAATTATATATGTATATAATCATCTTACCAATTAACATAATTATATGAGCATACAATCACAATAGCAATTAATTTCATTTCCTTTCAGCATCAATCAACTAAAATTCATCTATTTCTGCACAATACTTATATAAGTAATTAAATATTTAAATTAATAATGTAATTTTATAAAATTATTATATTAATAAAATTTTATCAATTAATTTTATTATATATAATGAAATATTATCAATTAATTATTGTACGGGTGTATAATCATTTTACCAATTAATTTCATTTATTTTTAGTGTCATTCAACTAGTATTTATATATTTTTGCACAATATCTATATTAGCAATGGAGTTGTAAATCAATAATGTGATTATATATAGTTATTATATATAATAAAATTCTACCAATTAATATAATTATGAGTATGTAATTATCTTATCAATTAACTTTATTTACTTTTATATCATGAATGATTGAATATACTTATATGAATACATAATCATCTTAACAATTGATTTTATTTATTTTTAGTATCACTCAAGTAATATTCATTTATTTTGTGCTCTAATATTTTTTGAAATATTTATCTTCATAAATAATGATTTATCTAATGAATAATTAATTTTATTTGCTTTTATGTCCCATGCTTCAAAAAAAATTATTTCACGAAAATAACTTAACCTTTAAATATTCATGGGGTAGCACAACACTAGCAGTGGAAATAAAATATGCCATAATAGTAGAGATACAGTTAAAACCTTCAATTCATCATACCAATAAATATTTATCTTCATAAACCTAATCTCATCTTTATATACAATGGTAAATATAAATTATTTTTTAATGATAAAAAATTGAATTTAGGGTTAAAAATTAAATTTAAAGATTTTAAGAGGAATTTTTTTTTATTTTGGATTTTTGGAGGGAGTGAAAAATTGAATTAAGTAGTTAATAATACAAAGAAATTAGGTTTAGAATTCTCTTCATTCACTATTTTCCTCTCTGGCTCCTCTCTGCCTTCATCGCCTCTCCCCTTGCTCTACCTCTTCATTTACTCTTTTCCCCTCTCTGGCTCCTCTTTGTACATCCATGAAGTTATGGTGCTTCCAGTCCTATCTTGTTTGCCTCTGAGGAGTTGATTGCTGAGCCAATTGATGCGTTGAGAAATGACGATTCGATTTAAGCCGCTGAGGTAAATGCATACTTCTGAATCAGCTTTTAACACCGGAGGAAGGATTTTAGACAAATTTAGAAATTCTTTAACTTCGATTACAACCGAGGTTCTCATTTGTTATCAAAATTAGTTGAAATCGGCTACACTTTTGGTTTCAGAGGCATCAATTGAAGAATTTGAAAATTTTGAATCGGATAATTATTATTTTTGGGTAAATCATTATGAACTTTAAAACTATTTAACTAATTCAAATCAAACATTTTTCCTATAAAAGTTTATTTCATTTTTTTTTATCTCCAAATAAAAAAAAAAATTCTTGCCCCTTCAAAAGAATTTTTATGGCTCCTCCTTTTTCTATTTCAGTTCAATTCACTTAATCTACAAATTGACTATAATTGTTTTGGATCTGATTGGTTCACTTTTATTAAATAAAAGTAAAATTAAATTTATGAATTGGAATCAAAATTGAGATGTCAAAAAATTAGTATCATCTTATGAATGTATTTTAGTTTTGATTGATTGAGAAGAGAAAGGAGAGCGAAATGAGAGTGAATACAAGTCCCTCTAATGAATGTCGGTTCGATTAGGGTTGGGTAGGCCAGTCCCCATTGGGTGGGCACAGGCTAGGAGATGAGTGTGGTCCTCCTACATTTGGCTAATACAAGAAAGTGGTCACAATCTTACCACTTAGTTATTGGTTTTGAGATCGGTCATGGTTTTGGGCTACAAGCAGCCTCCATTCTCAATTATGCTGTCTCCTCTTATAATTCAACTTCCTATTTCAACTTTCAAGCATGATTTATGAACAAGAGAAACATTGTCATTTCTTATTAAGTCAGCTAACCAAAACAAATTTCATATGCAAACAATTATATTATAATACTAATAAAACAAATTTCTCGATATTCCATCTATTTTCCTATTTAATTTATTTAAAATATGTGTTGTTATTCTTGACGTATCTATAATATTGAAAATTATAATTATTTATTGTCCCTTTATATTGTCAAAAGTCGAAATTTCTATCCGCTCTCGTCTTTCTATTTAAAATTTCAATCAATTCATATAATATGGAAAAAATGGGTCACTTTCGGTTACAGATTTTACGGTATCCAATTTTAAATTAATCAATTTTATAAAATTAAAAAAATAAATTAAATTAAAATAAAGTAATTTATAAAGATACCAAAATATAATTGATTTGATTCAATTTATTGTGAATATAAGTGGTCCACTGATATGAGTCTTGAAATCCAATAATTTCTAAGTGGAATCACAAAAATTAATAAGAAAAATGAAAAAAAAAATATCATCAATAAGCTACAAAAAACATGTATCAGTTATCAGCTTAACTGATTAGCAAAATATAAAAATTTATTATAATAATATAATATAAAAATTTATCAATTTCTAAAAAAATTAGTGTAGAAGAAACATGTTAATCAATAAATAAAAAATTTCATAAATGCACATGAATATATACTTATTACGAGTTTACAATTATTATAATAAAATAGATATTAATCTGTCGCCTAAAAAAATGTACAAATTTGAAAAAGAAAATATATGTATTTAAGGGTTAAGAAGAGAATATATGTATAAAAGTAATGGGTAATTTTATCTTTATATTAATAAATCGGCAATAAATCTGCAAAACATTGCCTTTCACAAGTTTTACCAAATATTTTAAAAGAGCCGTTGAAAGAGAGAAGACTACCATCTTCCTTTCAACAGCTAAATCAAACGCTCTCTTATTATTATACAAAATATTTCTTTTATTTTATATTAAATGTCATTATAAGAGGATGATTTTATTCAAAATAGATATCTTTAAAGAAAAATAAGATAATTTTGTATATTTTGTTGATGTCAATTTATTTTTTTATTTTTTTATTTGCACTCATGTGCCGCCTTTTCTGTCCAATTGGTAGAAAGAAAAAGTGCTATATTTTATGCTGTTGACCCCCTAAAATCCGAATTACAAAATCTCCTTTTAATTAGAATGGATGGTTAGAATGCATGCTTGCCCTATTTCATTTAAAGGCTTAGCAACTTTTTTCCTTTTTTTTCATTTTTTTATTTACATCTTTTTATTTGGATGGCCAAAAACTATTTAAATACTATTATATCCAATGGCCAAAATTAAATCTTTTACAAATCTTTACATACACCTAAATTAAAGGCTAAAATTAATTTAGTTACTATTACAATCGCTACATATAAAATCTCTTCATTTAATATTTTATCAATTCAGGGTTATGATCTTTTTGGGCACTATTTAATCCAAGCATTTTTCATTTTTCTTCTTTTATATTTTTATTTTGGATGGTTTTGAACTCTTGATTATTATTTTATCCAATAGCTCATAATTTCTCCTACACAAAATTTTAGACGTGAGCATGTACCGGTTAACCAGTCTATTAGTAAAAAAATTAACCAATCCATTAATATCGATTTTTTAAAATCACTAACCATTAATCAGACCGTTATATTCGATTTTGATTTTTCGATTTGATTAACCAATATTTTTCGATTAATAATTAAAATTTATAATATAAAATTATAAAAAAATAGATAAAATTTAATTTAAATTTAAATATGCAAAGTAATTCAATATAAAAATTACGAAACAAACATAATTTACTAATCAAAATTCATTTTTTATAAATTAATAACTAATATTATAAAATAGATTTGATATTTGTTGAAAATTAATATGCTTGATTTTAAGTTAAATAAAATTTTGAATAATATTAAATGTTATAAAATAAAATATAAAATATAATTAAATGAGATTAAAATATATATGAACACCAATATATAATTAAAAAATATATATAAAAAAGTTAATCGAATACTATATATAAATATTATTATACAATTAAAGAGAATGACATAATATAAATTTAGTTTAAATTATTATATAAATTTTATAGAAAAATATAAAAAAATTAAGGTTTAAAAATAAAAAATATATTTTAAAATATTATTTTATATAAATTTTAGAGAGAAATAAAAAAAATGAATATATATATATATATATATATATATATATATATATATATATATATATATATATATATATATATATATATATATATATATATATAAACCTGTTAACCGATAATTAAAAATCTAAATCGTAATCATTAATAAAAAATGCAAAAATTAAAAACCTTAACTTAATCATTCGAATTAATTAATCGTAAAAAACAATTCGATTTCGAATCGATTTTGTGATTAACTGTATTTTTTATTTTTTTTTGCTCATCCTTACAAAATTCTTTTCCATTCTACTAAATCAGTGGTCATAGTTAGATGTGTTACTGTTTGGTCTAATGCTAACCAAAATTTCTCACTTTCCTTTCTTACAATTTAAATTTCTTTTTAAATAAAATATAACATCATTAATAAAATATTTCGCTATTTAAAATGCATAACTAACATCGTATTAGTTGATGATTTGACTCTTTCCGTATTTTGGATCAAATTAGACAATCGGTTAAATTATGTTAAATATATAACTATTAATTGTGAAACCATGGCCTAAATTTTAATTTTAGTTTTTAATATTTTAAATGAACTTGTTTGCATCTTATACGAATTTGTATCAAATGCCACTATTCATTGTCCGAAAAAAAATATATTGTTCATGTCCCATGCGACACTTCATATACTATGATTTGATTAGAGAAAAATCAAAAAAATACGACTAAACAGCAACGATGACCCAAGATGGTGGATGAGTCATGAACAACAAAACAACGGTAAATTAGACTATGGAGCAAAAAAAAATCAAAAAATAAAATATGTTAAGAATAAAAATAGTATACATGTATGCCATTTAATTATTATTTTTCATTTTACCATTTTTCTTTTCATTTTATCTTTTACATCGCAAAATTTAAACAATTAGAAATTAATAAAATCGTGTAGTGTTAATATATATATATATTGAAAAAATTGGATCATGGATTCGGGTAGGATTTTAAGCATTTTCGGGCTTTGGATTTGATACTATAATTTTTGGGTCATTTGAATTTGACCTGTTCTAATTCGGATTACTACTTGAGAGTGAATTCAGGTAGGGTAAAAAATTGATGAGTCTAATTTTGCTAATGTAAAATAATTAATATTTAAATTTCGATGATCATATTTATATAAAATTTTTATGGCATTGACAGCTTGATTAAAACAAAGAAAAACAAAAGAAAACCCAAACTTTTAGTTACAGTATATTGTAGTGGGCCAAAATTTGACAATGGATTTGGATGGTTTAATTTTGTTAGGTTACTTGAAGCATCAGAATTCTTGAACCGGCAATGAGTTGGATAAATGCTTCTTCAATTAAATTTTTAAAAATATATAATAAGGATTTAATGCGACCAAATAAAAATTTAAGGATTCAATAGCCAAAAATATGTAAGTTCATAAATCTAAATTTGTATGTTTCCTTTTCTACTAGTCTTTGTTTTTTTTTTCTTTTTTACAGTACCGCTTGAGAGAGTGAACGATATTGATGTGGATGTTGAACTAGTGATACTATTCACATGTGATATAAGTTCATATCATTTATTCACATCATATATAAAGTAATTTAATATAAAAATTACGAAACAAATATAACTTACTAGCTAAAATTCATGTTTTATAAATTAATAGCGAATATTATAAAATAGATTTGATATTTATTGAAAATTACTATATTTTTAAATCAAATAAAATTTTGGATAATAATATAATTAAATTCTTTTAAATAAAATATGAACATCAATATATGATAAAAAAACATATATAAAAGTTAATTTTATACTATATATAAATATTACTATATAATTAAAGATAATGATATAATATAAATTTAGTTTAAAGTATTATATAAATTTTATAGAAAAATATAAAAAATTAAGGTATAAAAATAAAAATATAATTTAAATATATTTTAAAATATTATTTTATATAAATTTTAGAGAGAAATAAAAAAAATTGAAGATATATATATATATACCGGTTAACCGGTACTTAAAAACTTAAACCGTAATCATTAACAAAAAATATAAAAATAAAAAATCGTAACCGAATATATCGGATCGATTAACCGTAAAAATCGATTCGGTTTTGGATCGATTTTACGGTTAACCATATTTTTTATTTTTTTCTCACCCCTAGCTAAATCAAACATGCTCTTGGTTTTTTCTTTTTTTTTTACCATCCTATATATTTTTTATAAAATTTATTTATTATTTTTAAAAATAAAAAAATAAAGTGTGAATTAAATTTAAATAATTTTTAAGCAGATAAAAAAAAGAAATTGAGGGTAAAATAGCAGTAGTTATAAAATGTCAAAGGTAAAAATGTTGTTTTTGCAAAAAGTTAATGGTGAAATACTGTCTTTGAAAGTGAACTTGGGACTAATTTAACCCATAAAACTAATTTATTAATTAAGTATAAAGAAAATTAGAATGGTATTTTTTGATAATTTTGGTAGGGATTGTGACAAAAGATTAAGTTATATTCTTATATACTTGCTGTTATCCAACTAAATAAATCCAATTATGCGATAGGTTTTCGAGAGTAAAATAGTTCTTTTCTTTAACAATTGTACATATATTAATGAAAATTAAATTTAATATTTTTTGTTAGGGGTATACATGGTATGTTACAATTCGAAAATTTATATATCTCCGTATTATTTTGAAAATTGGGACATTTTAAAAATTAAATATTATTATTATCTTAAAAATTCGGTACAATTCTTACAAAAATTTGGTACGGTTCGGTTCGATACTTGAATTTTTTGGTACAAAATAATATAGTATAATACAATCCAATATTTCAGATAATTCAACATTTTTAAAAATTTACAAAATAAATTCACATAATAATAAATATAAATATAATTAAAATATCTTAATAAGTCCAATTAAAATTAAAGTTAAAGTACAAAATTTAAAAATTAATATTTGACAGTCTTTCTCTACATTTTATTGGCACCAATTTGAGAATTTTGAGCAATATTTAAATAAATAATACAAATTTTAAATAATTAAATCACAAAAAATCTAAATATTAAATACACAATTTAAAAATTTATGCAAATATAGTAGTTACCTAATTTAAAATTTTTAAATTATTCAGTTGATATATTTATAAATGAAAATATCGACTGTAATCGGATGACAATAGCGAGAGGTGGAGCTAATTTACTAGCTCAAATTTAGCGATGGTGAATCGAAAAGACGCATCAGTCAACAATGAGAGCAAAAGAGCGACGACAACGAGAGACTTATGGTAGTGGCCAAAGGCAGAGCATGGTAGTGAGAGGTGAAGCAAGGTGGTGAAAGACAAAGAAGCAGGTGGGAGGTAGAAGGGGCCAGATTCGAAAAAAGAAAAACAAAAAGGGAAATAAAAAATGGATGATCTAAACCTAATATTCTCTTTTATTTTTTTTATCTCAAATAATTTAATTTTTAATATTTTAAAAATTATTAATTACTTAAATTTAATTTTTAATTCCCTTCAAAACCTCAAAACAAAAATATTCCCTCTTAAAAAATTTAAATTTAATTTTTAATTCCCTAAAAAAATTTTAATTTTTCTCTTTTATTATTTTTAAATATACAACTAAAATTTCATTATATATAATAACTATAAAATTAAATTATTAATTTACATATTCATATACTTATTAAGGCAAAAATAAATGAATACTATTTGAATGACATTAAAAGTAAATAAATTAATTGATAAGATCATTATATATTCATATAATTACATTAATTGATGAAATTTCATTATATATAATAACTGATAATTATGAAAATATCATACTCCAAGGTTTAAGCCGGTCGGCCCATCACACTTGACAGGGCCCAAAGTTCATCAACAAAAGAGCACAAAGCTTGAGCCATAATCCAAGAAAAAGGTTACTTGATGTTCGATAGGACTGATGGGACATCAAGTCTTAATCAGTCCACTGATACAAGGCAGAGCCTATATCCTCCAACTGCTCCTTGTCACTTCGCCGCTTACCTGGTCTAACAGCCAATTATTAGGTCCAAGGCACTCGAGTGCACCCTTTTATTTTTTATAAATAGCACAATACATAGTTGCTCCAGGTATTTAATCTATGAGACTTTCTCTCTCTAAGAACTCTCTCTCTAGAAAGCTACTAACTTAAGCTTCGAAATGCTTATACCAGGTCCGATCGGGCTTTCTTTCTTGCAGAATTCGCATATGATCGAAAACAACAGTCGACTCTCTCTCTTTTAAGATAAAGGGTTCTATGTCTTATCAATTGGTGTTCTCGTTGAGAGACATGGCTGGTTCAAGATCTACTGAGCATACAACTTTCGAAGAGCATGACTACAATAACCACGGTCAGGGCAGATCTAGGCCCATAGGGAGAAGAGAGAGATCTCATTAATCCCCAACTAGAGGTAACCTTCTCCCAGAGTTTGACGATGCCATCCTACAGCAACCAAAGAACACCCCCATCACGGTCAAGGATATATGCACTCTTCTTAGTGATTTCAGTAAGAGCATTGTCCAAACAATCAAAAAGGGCAAAATGCCTAAAACTTCCAAAATAGACTATGAAGAAGACTTAATGGTTGAAGACTTCAGAAGAAGGAGAAATCGAAGAATCTCCATTAATGAGCCACGAGCTCATAATAGTGGAAGAATGTATATCAGAACCCTAGGCAGGTATGATAAAGACAAGGGGATAATATCCTCAAGTAGAGACTCCACCTACTATCTTAGAAGGTCTTCCACCACGTCCATCAGAGATGACTTGTCTTTCATGTGCACATCTAGTCGCGACCGCTCCAAAAGGTTGAAGGACGAGTTTACCTCTACTGCCATGAGTAAGGAGGATAAATGGTTCAAGTAAAAAGCTCAGGCAGTTTGATTTGGCAAATCCCAAAAAAGGTATGTTTGAGGGAAATAATGGAGTTTGAAATGCCTTCCAGATAAAGAGATATAGTGATGGATAAATACACAGGAAAAATTGATCCCACTACCTATCTAGCAGAATACTTGACCAAGGTGCAGGTCTACACCTATGATGAGAGGATTGCCTGCAGAATCTTCCCCACCACCTTAGGAGGAGATGCTCTGAATTGGTTTTATGAGTTACCTCAGGAATCAATAACCTCCTTTAGACAGCTCAAATACTGTTCACCACATTGTTCATTGTGCAGACCCGAATACCCAAGTCGGTGAATGATCTATCCAACCTTTACCAAATGACTGATGAAAGTCTTAGAGACTATATTGACAGGTTTCAAGCCACGATGTCCGAGGTGAGGAATGTAAGTGTGGAGATGGCGATGACCTATTTGGATGGAGGCATCATCGGTCGTCCCTTATTCTAATCAATAACTATAAGACCATCGATCAACTTCTCCAATCTGATGGAAAAGGCTAAGGAATACATCTAGCTGGATAATGCCCTGAGGACCAACAGGGCAAGAAGGGCCAGTGTTATGGATAGGTTGCAGTATCCGAATGGGCAATCATTTAATAGAACTCACGTATCCAAACGGATAACAAAAAGTCCCGACAGAGCCACCACTTCAAAAAGTCTGGGTAAGCAAAAGGAGTTCAAATGAGGTAAGTCTGATTAGTCTAACAACCAATCAGCCCGAACCTTCACCCCACTCAACACTAATCCTTTTAGGTATTGATGTGGATTAAAGAAAAGCATAAGAAAGTTAGCTGACCTAAGAAATTATCCAAGCGGTCAAAAAGCAAAAGGGATCACAGTAAATACTGTGAATTTTACAAAGACGTCAATCATACAACTAACGAGTGTTACTCGCTGAAGCAGGAGATCGAATGACTCCTATAAAAAGGGTTCCTCAAAAGATTTATAGATTCGGCTAGAGGGGAAAGTCCTTGTAGATAGTCCGATATTAGGAGAGACGATTCTAGCTCAGATGATGATGATGATGAGTGCAGAAACCCAAGAATCCAGACCCACACAGGCCATACACTGGGATCATAAATATAATTACTAGAGGATCATCTTATAGAGAAGACCTCTCCAAGAAAAAGAAGGGGAAAGGAGTTTAGTTCTCCTATCAAGCCGAACGGTTTGCTTCGATCACCATATCTAGTAAAGACGCCTAAGACATAATGTTACTTCATGAGGATGCTTTAGTCATCAGGGCACAAATCAACAATTTCGATGTGAAAAAGACTTTGATGTGAAAAAGACTTTGATGCTTTAGTCACCATAAATGTGCTCACACTCTAGGCTTACAGAGCTATGGGGCTACCGATCGAGGAGCTAACACCAAATGCCACCACTTTGATTGATCTAGGCAATGCTACAGTCCCAGTGGCGGGATCCATAGAGCTATTTGTTAAACTCGGCTAAGAGGCACTCACCCACATATGCAAGGTAACCTTCATGGTCATTGATATGATTTTTGCCTATAATGTTATTTTTGGCAAGCCTTTACTTTTTCAGACTGGAGGTGTCACTAGCATACTGTATATGGTGATAAAAATCCCCATAAAAGGGATATTTTC